>VSMD01092691.1:0-11237 GCA_008750895.1 Mirza zaza
GGAGAATTACTTGAGGCCAGGAGTTTGAGACCAGTCTGAGCAACATAGTGAGACCTTATGTCTACAAAAAATGAAAAATTAGCTGGGCATGGTGGCATGTGCCTGTAGTCCCAGCTACTCAGGAGGCTGAGGTAGGAAGATCACTTGAGACCAGGAGTCTGAAGTTGCAATGAGCTATGACGATGCCTTTGCACTCTAGTTCAGCCAACAAAATGAAATCCTGTCTCAAAAAAAACCCACAAAAAACTTCTGGGAAAAAAAATAAAGGACAATAGAATAGAAGTTCAAAGGACAGGTGTTTCAAGCTAGTTCAAGCTAATAACAGCTGGCTTGAAAAGAAGAGAATTTATTTAAAAGGAAATATCACCTAAAATTTTATTTACTATTATTAAAAAATATTTACTGTTATTTTAATTGTTTCCCCCAACCCTGTTTTCTGAGATTCTGATCTTGTCAACTGTAGCCGTACAAAACCTGGTATTCTTTTTTTTTGTTTTTTTTGAGACAGAGTCTCGCTTTGTTGCCCAGGCTAGAGTGAGTGCCGTGGCGTCAGCCAAGCTCACAGCAACCTCAAACTCCTAGGCTCAAGCAATCCTGCTGCCTCAGCCTCCCGAGTAGCTGGGACTACAGGCATGCGCCACTATGCCCGGCTAATTTTTTCTATGTATATTAGTTGGCCAATTAATTTCTTTCTATTTATAGTAGAGACGGGGTCTCACTCTTGCTCAGGCTGGTTTCCAACTCCTGACCTCAAACAATCCGCCCGCCTCGGCCTCCCAGAGTGCTAGGATTACAGGCCTGAGCCACCTCGCCCGGCCCAAAACCTGGTATTCTTGAGAAATATAATATAATCCTGATAACTGATAAGTGATCATTTGATACCTTATAAAGAATACAATAACATAATCACTACAATAAACCAGACCTATTTTCAGTTCCTTTTATAATCACATGAATTCTCCTTTACATGTATTCTTGAGATTCAAAATATCTTATTTTATTTCATTTTTATCCATTAAGCACATATTGATGCTTCTCATGTGTCAGGCACTAAGAAAACAGAAACAAGTAGATACGAGTGTAGCTGGAGGCATACACTCGTATGCCTTCATATGCACTTCAAATGTACTGTGCTCTCTCTCCTTGGCTCTCTGCCTAGAACACATCCCTTACCTCTAACCCTTTTTCACCAAGCCTCTTCTGCATGGCCATATCCTACTCATCCTTCAAGACTTGGTTGAAACATTTCTGTGGAGTGGTCTTCCCTGACTACCCCCTCCTTTGCCACAGAACCCTGTCCCTTTCTTTCTCCCACACCTGTTTCACCTGCTGGACTGTCAGCAGGTGCTTTGCCTAGAGCATCCACAGCACCTGGCCCTCAATGGTTAATCAATAAATATTTATTGGATGAATGATACTTTCTCTAATTTGCAAATACATTTGAATGCAGGTCCTTCAATCAAGCATAATAGGAAACAGCAAACTAAAATTTAACATCAACTTAAAAGAGGTCTTTTAAAGCTGTTCTATGAAAGAAAAACCAGAATTTATTGAGTATCAATTTCTAGGTGCTTTCACATCCAGTATCTCATTTGTCTTCACCACAGGCATTGCACAGAGCATGAACAGGCTGGGAGGCTCAGAGCCAGGAAGTGATGTGCCCATGTTCACACAGGGCTAGTATTTGAACTCAGAATGTCAACTCCAAAAATCTGCCCTTTCTATCACTCCATCCATACTATATTAAAAGGTGCTTGATCTTAAATTTAGATACAAGTAAAGGAAAGACGATATCTTAAAGTACAGGCTACTTAGTTTCTAGCTGCCTTTATGCTCCTACTTACCTGGGTAAGCCTTGTGAGTTTTTCCAACTCTTCCTTGAGCTGGCTGGCTTCAGCATCCTTTAGTTTCAACCGAGCCTCTAGCTCAGCCTCATAGGCACTGAGATCTCCCTGGGTCTGCTGCAAGGATGCATTCACCTCGTGCTGCTCCTGGAGGGCGCTTTCTAGCTCTGCAAGCTCCTGGAAAAATTCAGTGTGTTTAACTATGAAACCCTCACTATGCTGCTTAAGCATCTGCAAATCATTATAAGTAATTTGAGCACTGTAAACTAACTGCTGCGTGCCACAGAAAGTTTTCATTAGCTGTGCATATCCTGGTTAGAAAACAGAGCTCTGGCTAAATGTAAGGGAAAGTCAGTAAGTTACAAACATGCTGTTTCCCAAAGCCACCATCTGTGTGATACTTTAAATGAGTCTGAAGACATAAGAAGGAACAAAGGAAAAAAAATCTACTTTCGGAGAATAAGATTTAAGGCCTATTTTTCATCAGACATAGGACTAAATGTTTTCACATTCATTATTTCATTGTATCTTCATAATAACAAGTTGTATAAGGCAACTCTGTACAGTTTTATAATTTTTACCATAAAGCCACTAATCCTTTTTGCCATTTATAATTGGCCTGTTAACTTCTTCAACTAACTTAATTTGGACATTATCATGTTTCAAGCTAGGGTAAATAGGCAAGAAGAAACAAGTCATACCTTCTTCATATTTTCTGCATCCATGGCAACTATTTCCAGTTGGTCCCTTTCCTGCTCGACTTCAGTCAATTTCTGCAGTAATGTCTCTTTCTCACCTTGTAGTTTCCTGCACTCATTCTGGGCTTGAATTGCCTGGCCTTTGATGGTCCCCAGGTATTCCTGTAACCCACTAATGACACCTTCCAAATCCTTCTTCAGGGCTTCATTTGCTGCTATTTGGCCTAAGCAAGATGCAAAAATGGTAATAATGTATATTTTAATAGTACTGCATTCTTTTTAGCTATTTGTTATTAGCCAAGAGTGAAATTCTATGCTTTCAATGATTTCCTATTATTCATAGTATAGGAGTATTAAGCATGTATACAAAAAAAATACTATATTTCATGAACAATGCTTATAAAATGCCTGATTCATGCTGTAAAAAGTTTAAATAACTTCCAAATAAAATAATGAAAAATGTGCAGCAAAACCATGAGTACTTGCTATTAGATACACAAAACAAAACCACCCTGTATACAAAACTCATCCAAGACTGGCAGCATAAGCATGTAACCTGATGACTTAAAAAAGAACCACACACATACACAACCATATATAATACTGGATACCTTCTATGTGCCAGGAACTTAATGAACACTATGTCAATTAATCCTCCCAACAACTAATGATTGAGATAGAAATAACTTGTCCAAGGTGACATAGCTGATAATGGCAAAACAGGAACTGGGACCTTTCTACACTGAGCCCAGGGTCTTACCCCAAGAGCCTATTGACTTCCTCTTCCATTATTATAAGAATGTCACAATTTAAATTTGCATTCCAAAAGTAGATCCCAAAGTTCTTTCTATACTCTTCTTATAACTAGACACTGAATTCCTTGATGCCAACAACCATTTCACTCCTAAAAGGATCTTATACCACAGACAAAGACAATCATATGCCAGAGGGTATCATGATCATGTATTTACTTCTCACCTACTGAATGGAATGACCTGAACTCACGAGGCGTCAATGCAACAAAATAAAACTAAAATAAAATTTTTAAATTTTATTAAACACATTTGGGTACTTACCCTGTAAATATTTCCCTATCAAATACTGGTACTAACAGCTGGACTATATTCGGCTAACATTTGGATTAATACCTATCTTTATTATCTTTCTTTTATTAATAATGAAACTGATTTACCTTCAATCAAACTTAAATTCTCACCTTCAGTAAGTTGTTGCTCAAGGTCCTTAATCTCTTCAGTCTCCTTAGCAATTCTAGAAAGGATCGCATCTAAACGGCTTTCAAGTTGTTTGTACTGCTTATTCATAATGTCAAGCTGTTGTTCTTTACCCCTTTTCTGAGCCTTCATATGGGACTGAATTAAAAAAAAATCAACAAAACTCCAAGTTCTTTAAACTCTTTGAAAAAGTAATAATCCTTAACATTTTTAAAAGGAAGACAAGAAAATAAAATGTAACAATTATCATCTATTTTGTGTCAGGCTTTCTATTTTTTTCCATGTGAGTAGTTTCATTTAAACCTCAGGCCAACTTGATATGGGGAATCACTTCTATTTTACAGATGAGAAAACTGAGGATCAGAGAGGGTGAGTGATTTTTTCAAGGGCACAGCTGACAATGTAGCCAAGTTCAGTGTTATTTGCACTGTATTAAAATGTGTCTTTTAGGGGGGCGGGTATATACATACATAATGAGTGAGATGTGCACCATCTGGGGATGGTCATGATAGAAACTCAGAATTGTGGGGAAAGAGAGGGAAAGGGCATTTATTGAAACCTTAAAATTTGTACCCCCATAATATGCTGAAATAAAAAAAAATGCCTGTTTTAAAAAGGGTGTCCAAAAGTTAATTGATTATATTGACATATATCTATAGAAAAAGACTTAAAAGGTTTATTCAAAAAATGTTAACAAGGATTATAACTACATTTGATTTCAACCAAAAGACTGAAAAAGGATGACAAGGATTATATCTGAGTGGATGACAGGAGATATTTTTCCTTTTTTAAAGAGTTTTTTTATATTTAAAACTTTTATAATAGATAAATAAGTAATGCCTTTTTAATCTGAAAAAGCACATTAAATGTACTTTTTTTAAAAAAAGGTTTCTTAGGGGGAAATAGAGACACGAAATACTTGGAATTCAAATTTATTTGCAAACATTTTGCTTTTAGATGCAACAAACTGAGAACCCAGAGGGACCTCAGAGACCATCTAGCCCTGAGAGTCTCAAGATGATGGCCCTAGGGAGGCACACCCCTCTGCCGCCACACGTGCCCCTGGGTGGAACACACCCACACACCCTGACAGGCCTCGCTGTTGACCAAAAGAAGTGGATTGCACCTCTCAGGTGTGCTGGAGAAAACAAATCGAGAACCAAAGATCTAGCCTAACCTTTATTTGTACACATGAGAAAACTAAATCTCAGATCCATCAAATGACTTGCCCAGGTTTCCTTAGGCAACTGTTCATATGGAGACAATATAAATCCCCAGAGAACCTTTGCCCTCCCACTCACACCCTCATGATCCTAAGTTTGCCCCCAAAGGATCAGAGGAATAGAACAATAAACACAGAGAAATAGAAACTGTGTAAGAGTTCGAACTAAGAACACCATAGTTCTCAAGTCTAAAACCCATTTGATTATAAAAGAATATTTTTTGATTTTAGGTGTCTGCTTCCCCAAAATACAAGAAAGAAAAGTCTTTTCATTTTTGATGAACAAATGAGTGGTAGCTTAATTGGAAGGTTTTAATTTTAGTACTGGTAAAACTTCAAGGGATTTTCAAAACTCTTCTTCTCCCTGCACTTCCAAAATACAGATTTGAAATCTTTCTGAAAAGGTTAACTGCAGATAACAGCTTATATTCTAAGTAAATTTAGGATTTTTACGACCCAAGAAAAAATAAAAACAAAACTACTGCATTCATATCTATAAATCTTTAAAATTCACCATTAAAAATTCCATTGAAACCTCTATACGCAGGACAAACATTTGGTTCCATATGCCAATGGTGTGCATTAAACACATGGGAGCAAAAGTAGATTCTGCAACTTTCATTACTGTGGAGCTCACAAAAGACTTACTGTAAAAACAGGAACTTACATCTGACTCCTCCTCCTTTTAAGTCCTTTGTTCAGAGAGAGAAAAAATGATCATACCTTGAGTTAGAATTTGTCCTGTTAAAACTGAGTCGTTGAGAACAGACAAATTGTGGGCGGTACGCTTTCTAACGCTGTCTTCAAATTCATGTGCACTTCCCTCTCTGACAGCCACATTTTTGCAAGCGCTTTGGAGCCTCAGTAATTTCGCGGAGCCTCAAACCACATTCCTGGCCAAGAGTGAGCGGCGGCCCAGCCCGCCCAATCACTAGCAACCTCTGTGGGCAGGGCCCACCCTCCGAGCTTTAAATCAAAACACAGGAAGCTCCCCTGGGCCAATCACACCCAAACTTTGCAACAGATCACTACTGGCTAATTCCTTCTAACGAACAGTTAACTTTTGCTTCCATAGGGCATTTCCCGATAGGGAAGAGCAAAACAAATCTTCTTTACTATGTTTGCTCTACTTATATTTGTGCTTCTAGCTATGAACAATATAATATTGTAACTAAAATGGGATTTCATTTTTAAATGGTAACTTTTCCCTTTGAAACCTAGTTAAAAATACTTTTATTCGTTGAAAACCTGACTAGGCTTGGTTCTGAGCTCACAATCATTTTAAATTTCAAAAAATTTTATAATAATTAATCTCTTTGGACCTTTAATACGTTTGTGAGGAAAGGGTCTCACTGTAGTAGCATAAACGAGGGCTCCACCTCTTCCTAAAAGAGTGATTTGGAGCAAATCACCTAATCTTTCAAAAATATGCCACTAACCTCACATGGATGCCATGATAAAAATAATGTCTCACCAGCATATGCAAAATACTCAGCACGAGGCAAGGTACATCATAGGTACTAAATATGTTTGTTTTCTATGATATCTCAAAGCCTTTACTTTTAAATTCTATTGACTATTCAGAAAGATACCTCATCTGATTAAATAATAAACTTTTTAAATTAATAAGTTTATCTACATCTATAGAAAAATACACCGGGATCCCACCCTGATTCTTTCTCCTTTGCTAAAAGATTCACATTTTGTAGCCTAAAATGGAGTGCCTAACACTAGCTAATAATATGCAACTTTGTAAATCAGAAAAAGATGCTCCCTACAGGTGATGCTCCCTACATGTAAACAAATTAAAAAGAGATGTCTTTTTAACTGGCACTAAGGCTGCAACCTTAAGAACTTTTAGTAGTTTTAACAAAAGCAAAAAGGGAACTTAAATCCAGTTTGTATGTTTCATTCCCACTAGCACAGATTGATTTTGGCTCCCTTCAAAACTTGTACAACATTCCTATGTTTCATTTAGCTCTTTTCTATATGTAATTCTTTTTTTTTTTTTTTGAGACAGAGTCTCACTCTGTTGCCTGGACTAGAGTGCCCTGGCGTCGGCCTAGCTCACAGCAACCTCAAACTCCTGGGCTCAAGCGATCCTCCTGCCTCAGCCTACTGAGTAGCTGGGACTACAGGAACATGCCACAGCGCCTGGCTAATTTTTTCTATTTTTAGTTGTTTGGCTAATTTCTTTCTATTTTTAGTTAGAGACGGGGTCTCGCTCTTGCTCAGGCTGGTCTCTGGAACTCCTGAGCTCAAGCAGTCCTCCCTCCTTGGCCTCCAGAGGAGGATTACAGGTGTGAGCCACTACGCCCAGCCTATACGTAATTCTTTACAGGAATCCAGTGAAAATTAAACTCCCTGTCCCCTAAGAATATCATAGTCATTTTGTTGAAAGAAAACACACAATCTAGGTACTAATTAGACTCACAGATCACATTTTTAATCAATTTTTAATTGGTTTCAATTTCTAGGCTTTTGTTAGAAAGGCTTTATTAAAAGGATTTGTTCTATAAGATTTGGATTCAGTCAAAAGGCAAAAGGCCACACTCAAGGAT
Organism: Mirza zaza; assembly: GCA_008750895.1. Classification (NCBI taxonomy): domain Eukaryota; kingdom Metazoa; phylum Chordata; class Mammalia; order Primates; family Cheirogaleidae; genus Mirza; species Mirza zaza. The sequence goes on from VSMD01092691.1 coordinate 7,558, forward strand.
CCAGAAGGCCACATGTGGCCCCAAGGCCGCAGGTTCCCCACCCCCGCCAGAGAAATGTTTCATTTTTAGGGACAAAACAATATGAAATACCAAACAGCTTTAGTGCAATATTTGCAAAAAAGAATAAAGTATAAAAGGGAGTTTGAACACCTTTCAGCTCTTTCTGCTCTTAAAACAAGAAGAAAAGAAGGTGATGAGGGAGAAAGGATACGAGGTTTGGACTTCATCTTAGAGCAGGTTTCTCTTGCTCTGAAATACAATGAAACTGAACCATTAAAAAAATTAGTGTACCAGGCAGCTATCATTTACTGAAAGCTACCTCCTTCAAGCCCTAGGTTGTTTTGTTTTAGACATACACACACATTTCATATGTGTGTATATATGTATATATACATATATTTATATATGCATATATTTATATATAATACATACACATACACACATATTTATACATACACCTGTTATACACACACACATGTATACAGTATTCCATAAGAGTTTGGTTCCAGGACTCCCAACGGATACCAATATCCACTGATGCTCAAGTCCCTTATATAAAATGGTATAATATTTGCATTTAACCTACGTATATCCTCTCGTATACTTTAAATCATCTCCAGATTAATTTTAATACCTAATACAATATAAATGCTATGTAAATAGTTGTTACACTGTATTGTTTAGGGAATATTGACAAGAAAAAAATGTCTACACATGTTCAGCACAGATGCAACCATCATTTTTTTAAATATTTTCAGTCTGAGGTTGGTTGATTCATAGATGCAGAACCTACAGACACAGAGGCCTGACTATATATATACATCACTTATATTTGTGCATCAAACTAGAAGAGACTTTCAGAAAGGATGCTGTCACTAACAATGATGAGACATGTACTGTCTAGACAGAACAATATTCTAGTCTCCACAGAACAAGCCAAAATTTCTCAATTTACTCACATGTTTTGGGTCTTTGGAATCCATGCTATCTATGGCTATTTGCAGGTCCTTGATCTCCTTCTCCTTTTCAGCAATTTCTTGTCTTTGCTTTTCCATTTGTAGTTCTAGATCCAGAGCTTCCTGGCGTAATTTATTTACAAGCTGTATCCTACCGCTCAATTGCTTGAAAAGAAGGTTTTTCTCTGCTTCTGAAATCTAATTCCCCCAAACCCAGATACATAATTAACAGAGGATAGCAACACTGATTTATAAAGACAACAGTGTCCACAATTTAAAAAGATATTCTATGTTCTATCAGCTTTTTTTAAATATAAGTAAAATGTGGGAGTTATCTAGGCACTCCATGTGTATCTTATATGTTAAAAATCTTATTTTATAAAAGTTTATGAAAATAATTTAATAGCAGGTACAGATGAAGTTATTCTAGTAGAAGCAACTTGCAAATTAATTAATAATTACCATAGTATTAATGATAGCTGACTTTATCTAGCACTTACTATGTGCCAGGCACTGTTGTAAACTCTACATCTTATAACTTACTTAATCTTCAAGATAGAAAGCATATTTATTCCAATTTTAGAGATAAGGAAACTGAACCATAGAAAATTTAAATATCTTGCCCAAGGTCATCCTAGGAAGTTGTGAAACCAAGACTTTGTATGACTCTAGACAATTTTACTAGCTACTATACTACAGTTTCCTAATTAGTTTAAATATGAAGATAGTTGACCAATAAATATGACTACTAATATAGAAGCAATAACTTAATATGCTATCTCCTACTTCTAACCACTTTTAGCATGGAGATTGAAACAAATATAGAAATGTTTCTTAAAAGTCTATATAGAAGTATAAAAGAGATGCAGACAAAAAATTGGAAGGACATAAAATACTGATGATGATTATGCAATTATGATTCCCCATAATTATAATACCTTTATAATCAGGAAGAAAATTTAAAATGCCATGTTCACCAGTAAAGCCATCTCACACTACAGAATTGTAAAATATAGCAAATTCTCCTTAAATTGAGATTTTTATTTCACTGAGTAAGAACCAGGCTGAAGCTTACCTTTGTTAGCATGCCAAGCAAATGAACAGCATAAAGAAAAATTCAGACTTATATTTACTCATTTAAAATAACTATTTTTCCAAGTATATTTTGGAAGCATCCATCTATTCAAAAATTATGAATATTATTTACATCTATCAATCTATGTAAAGCTTTGGCCAGTGCTATTAAAAAAACTATTCTTATTGAATTATCAAACCATCTTGATAGCTCCTTTCTGTTTTTTTTTTTTGAGATGAAGGTCTCACTATGTGCCCAGGCTGGTCTGAAACTCCTGGCCTCAAGTGATCCTCCCACCTCAGCCTCCTGAGTAGCTGGGAATACAGGCATGAGCCACTGCACCTGGCTTAAGTCCTATCAGTTTTACTGCCTAATTTTCTCTAGAATCAGTTGGCTTTCTCTCCATGTCTAGCAGCACCTTCCTGGTTGGTGTGAGCCATTATCATCTCTTGCCTGCACTGAACAATAGCATTCTGACAGTGTACACATCTCCATTCTTTCCATCTCCCTCATCCCATTTCACTCTCACACAGTAACTAACGTGACAAGATCAGCCACTCAACTACCTAAAACCCTTCAAAGGTTTCTTATTGTATGCAAAAATAAAATTCAAACTCTTAAAAATGGACTTTATGCCTCATGAAGTCTGGCACGATCTTTAATTTCATGCCTCTTTAACTTCATCTTCCACTCTGCAGAGAAATCTTTAGTCTGAAGGCCTTTGCACATCTGTTACCTCTGCCTGTAATACTCTTTCCCCCAATTCTGCCTCATTGGCTCCTTCTCATCCCTTGCGTCTCAGCCTAAATGTCACCTCCTCAGAGAGGCCTTGGTGGATCTCCACAGACTAAATTATATCTTTTATTATCACTCCTAATTTTGCTTTTTCGTATGACAATAATGTTATTTAACTATATCTTCCTTTTTTACTTTTTGTTTGTTTATTGTGTATTTCCCCTACGAGTCTGTCCATAAAAGAGGGACACGAGTCTCTTTTGTTCATTATTCATTAGTCAGTGACAGGCATATAGTAAACTTCTAATGTACTTGAATCAATTGTTATTATATAATTTGAAAGTAACAATACAGCATGTCTTTTAAAAGAATCTACAATTTGGACTTCACATTCTTTTTTTTTTTTTTTTCCTATTTTTTGTAGAGACAGGATTTTTTTTTTTTTCCGGCATATTATGGGGGTACAGATTTTAAGGTTTCAATAAATGCCCTTTCCTCCCCTACCCCCACAAGTCTGAGTTTCCAGCATGACCATCCCCCAGATGGTGCACATCTCACTCATTATGTATGTATATACCCGTCCCCCGCCCCCCTCCCCCCTGCCCAATACCCTATTACTGTAGTACCTATGTGTCCACTTAGGTGCTACTCAGTTAATACCAGTTTGCTGGTGAGTATATGTGGTGCTTGTTTTTCCATTCTTGGGATACTTCACTTAGTAGTATGGGTTCCAGCTCTAACCAGGAAAATATAAGATGTGCTATATCACCGGTTGTTTCTTAGAGCTGAGTAGTACTCCATGGTATACATATACCACATTTTATTAATCCATTCTTGGATTGATGGGCACTTGGGCTGTTTCCACAGCCTTGCAATTATGAATTGTGCTGCTATAAACATTTGAGCGCAGGTGT
>VSMD01092695.1:0-17661 GCA_008750895.1 Mirza zaza
GGGCCGGGCGCGGTGGCTCACGCCTGTAATCCTAGCACTCTGGGAGGCCGAGGCGGGCGGATTGCTCAAGGTCAGGAGTTCAAAACCAGCCTGAGCGAGACCCCATCTCTACTATAAAAATACAAAGAAATTAATTGGCCAACTAATATATATATATATAAAAAATTAGCCGGGCATGGTGGCGCATGCCTGTAGTCCCAGCTACTCGGGAGGCTGAGGCAGCAGGATTGCTCGAGCTCAGGAGTTTGAGGTTGCTGTGAGCTAGGCTGACGCCATGGCACTCACTCTAGCCTGGGCAACAAAGCGAGACTCTGTCTCAAAAAAAAAAAAAAACAAAAACAAAAAAAAAAAGAATGTATAGATCTAATGTGGACATAATATGGATAAATATAATGGACTATTGGGCAATAAGTGAATGAAGGACTGACACAACATAGATAAACCTTCACGAAACGACATTATGCTAAGTAAAAGAAGCCAGTCAGACACACAAAAAACATTGTATAATTCCGTTTATATGAAATGTTCAGAATTGGCAAACATACAGAGACAGAATGTAGATTTGTAGTCTTAAGTCTGGTAGTATGGAGTGACTGCTATTGGGTAGGGGTTGTCTTTTTGAGGGGATGAAAATTTTCTAAAATTAGATTGTGATAGTTGCACAACCCAGTGAAGATACAAAAACTCACTGAATTATAAACTTTAAATGGGTGAATTGCATGGTTTGTGAATTACAACTTGATAAAGCCACTGATTGGTGTCTGTGTTTCTTCCTATTGATTGAAATGCAAATGTGATGCCTGGTGCTAGTGCAGCTACCTTGAGACCCTGAGTGCTAGGATTGGTAGATCAAATATACAGGAATCCGATGGTTTCAATAAAGTTGATTTACCAGCCCTGAACTTCTTCCCTCTAGACGTTTGCATGGGAAACAAATAAAATTTGATCTTGTAAGCAACTATTACTTTGGATTTTTTTGTCATGGCTAAATCTAATCCTAAAGGATACACTACCCAGTTTATAGCAAGTCATTCCATTTTATATTTCAATTCCTTAGTCTACACAATGGATACCTTTTGTTTCCTTGATTGAAGCAAGAACTTAGTTACGTGGACATCCCCATCTTATGTATGAGAAGTTGAAAAATGTGTATTTTGTGCATCAGATATCAAGTTTAGCAGGTTGAAATCCTGTTCAGCCATAATCTAAGTTTGTACAAGTTAGCAATAATTTATTGCTTCATTTTTTTTTTTTTTTTTTTTTTTTTTTGAGACAGAGTCTCACTCTGTTGCCGGGGCTAGAGTGCCATGGTGTCAGCCTAGCTCACAGCAACCTCAAACTCCTGGGCTCAAGCAATCCTCCTGCCTCAGCCTCCCTAGCAGCTGGGACTACAGGCATGTGCCACCATGCCTGGCTAATTTCTTCTATATATATTAGTTGGCCAATTAATTTCTTTCAATTTTCAGTAGAGACGGGGGTCTCACTCTTAGGCTGTTCTCGAACACCTGATCTTGAGCGATCTACCCGCCTCGGCCTCCCAGAGTGCTAGGATTACAGGCGTGAGCCACCGCGCCGGCCTACTGTTTCATCTTTAAACTTTTTGCTGACTTTTACCCTTGGGGATTTAGCGGGAGGGTTTAGCGCGATCCCTCGAGAGCTACCCCCGCCTGGGTCTGCAGGCGCTTACTCCCGCGGGGACCTGCGCCCAGGGAAAGCAATCCTGGCGGACGTGCCGGCGTCCCCCCGACCCCACGATTTTGGCCCATGGAGTGTTCGGGGAAACTGAGCCCCGCACTTCGCAGCTCCCGGGTTTCCCGCGCGTGGCTGCGGCCGCGCCAGGCCGCCCCTCGCCGCGCCCACTTGGCGCGGAGCCGCCCTCCGCGGGGCGGTAGCGCGAGGCGGCGCCGGCGGCGGTCGGAGCAGCAGTGCGCGATGGCGGTGCCGCCTGGACCGGCCCCGACCGCGGAGGCGCCGCCGCCCCAGCGGGAAGCGCTCGCCTCGGAGCCCGGCCCGGTGAGAGCAACGCGAGGGCGCTGGGCTGGGAGGGCGGAGGGCAGAGGGTGCGTGCGGAGACCGGGCGGCCGGCCGGCGTCCCCAGGGGCGGGAGCGCGGCGCGGGCAGCCCTCGCCCGCCGGGCTGCGCTGCGGGACTGGCCGCCCGGCGCGGGCTTTGGCGGTCGGTAGCAGAGCGGCTGAGGATGTTGGGGCGCCCCACAGAGAATACAGTGGGTCCCGGACAAGTGAGGCAAGTCTCTGGTCTCCTGATTCCCGGGCGAGGGCTCCTGTCCAGGCCACCCCTGCAGGTCCCCTCCGGGGCCCTGAGCCCTGGGCGGGTGCGGTTTCAGCTGCGCGTGGAGGAGGCTGCCTCCCGTCCCCGGCCACCTCTGAAGCCTGGCGTCGCCCAGGCACCAGCCCCTCCCGGCGGAGACCGTCCCCAGGCGCGGCCTTCCTGGCCGGGGGGAGCCCGGCGGTGTCCTCAGAGCCGCCGCACGCCCTCGGGACGGGCGGGGCCGAGCGGCCAGGGCGGCTGTGCCGGAGGAGTCCGGGCCCGGGCTCGCGGGGTCTGGCGGAGCCCGACATCCACGCCCTCCTCGGTCACGGCGTCCGTGGCCGCGCCGGACCACCTCAGCCCGCCGTCGTGGCTCGGCGCTTCCTCCCAGGCGCTCCAGAGCAAAGGACCGGGCCCCCAAGAAAGAAAGTGAGATAGGGAGGCTCTCTGGGGACGAAATTCAGGGTGAGACTAACAACAGCAAGAGGGAAAGCTGCCACTGGCAGTGAAGTACCAGCATTTAATTCTCCGCACGACCCTGTGAGGTGTACCGTCCCATTTTCCATGGGAGGAAGCTGAAGCTCTGAGGCTCAGTACCTTCTGTAGGCAGATCCCAGTTTCTCTGACTATAAAACTGTGAAGGGCTATGACGGAAGTAGGTAAAACTCATCCTCAAGACTCCAAGGCCCTACCGTATCCCTAGCTTCAGCTGGGCCTTCTTTTGCTTGCCTTCTGTGTTCTACGAACTTGCTAGGCCCATTTAGGGGGAAACAGGAGTCCCACTGTGAGGGAAGGGAAGACTGTCATGTGGATTCTGCCTATTTTTAAAGTTTTCTAGCAGTTGAAATAATGTTCACACAAATATCAGAAAAGGAGAACACATCCTGCCTTGAGTGTGGTTTTCTCCTGTGGGTAGGAAGAGGGTGCAAAGGATGTGATAAACCCTTATCTGGGAAGACCTGCCTTCAGAAGAGCCTGCTTGTGGTGTCCTGTTAGATACCGAATTGGGTGAAGCTGGAGTCCTCCCCCCCACCCCCCCATAAAAATAAGAAAGAAGCATCCTCATCGTCTTTTGAAGAAATGGCAGTTTACACAGTGTTTTTGTGGCCACTTATGGCTTCAATGAATATATATTGAGCACTTACTGTATACCAAGCATTGTTCCAGGTACTGGAGATACCATAGCAAATAGAAGTTATAGTTCTTGCTCTCAGAGAGCTTACATTCCAGTGGGGACAGGCAGGAAATATTAATAAATGGGAGTGTACCAGGCAGTAAAATACATTGAGAGAGAGACTTAGGTGGTCAGGGAGTGTGAGGTGACATTTAGGCTCAGACCTGAATGACAAGGAGTCAGCTCTTTGAAGACAGAGGAACCTCACAGGCAGTGCAAAGGCCCAGAGGCAGCAACAGGCGTGGGCATTAGGAAGGAAGCCACCATGGCTGAAGGAGAGCTATTTGAAGTGAGGTGGGCAAAGCAGTGAGAGCCGATGGGGTGGGCTCATTAGGCTATGGTGAGGACTTGGAGTTTTATTCAAACTGTAATGGCAAGCTGTTCGAAGGTTTTAAGCAGCAAGGAGACAGGGTCTGATTTATACTACAGGATCACTGGCTGCTGGGTGGAGAGTGGATCACAGGGAACAAGAGCAGAAGCAGAGAATCCACTTAGGAGGTGCTCACTGACAGCTGAGATGGGGAATTGGGAAGAGGAAGTGAGGATGAATCCTAGGTTTGTGGCCTGAGCCACTAAGCGGACATTGGTGTCATTGATGCGATGGAGACTACTGGGTTAGGAGCTGGTTTAGAAAGCAGGATGGAAATCAGAATCTGGGCTTTGACCATGTAAGCTGATGCCTGTCAGGCATCCATGTGGGGCTGTAAGTAGGCAGTTGAATATTCAAATATTCAAGTCTGGGGTTCATTCAAGTGTGGAGTATGCAGGATGGTTAGGGCTCGTGAGATTATATATATATTTATTTATTTATTTATTGGGGGCTCCTAAACATTGCTTTCTTTCAGTAGTAGGTGCTAAACAGCGGCGAGGGAGGAAGTTCTGACTTGTTATGTGTACTGGCTCTCTGCGTTTTAAATGCTCACTGTAACTGATTCCAGGCTGCCAGTGGTTAAACAGTGGGCTCACAAACTCGCCAAGGTCTTGAGCATTTAACAGCTGCTCTCAGAGCCATTGCCTCATTTACTCATCAAAACAACCTTCTGAGGTTGGCAGGGATATCCACTGCATTCGACAGATAAGGAAAACAAGGCTTAGACTTAGAGAAAGAAAGGTCACACAGGGAGTAGGTGGCAAAGAAAGGGCTCAAGCCCAGGTCTCCCAGCTCTGGCCTGCTGACTCGGCAGGTTAAAGCTGCCCACAGCAGGAAGCATGGGGGGAAATGTAAGGAAGAACTTCCCCCTGGAAATGTTTAGAGGTCATGGTTTGGGATTCTTTTTTTTTTCTGTCTCACTTCCCCTTAGGATGATTTAGGGGCAAAATGGGGCTGAGGGGTTGCTGTAAAAGCCTTCAAGACATCATAGGGACCTCAGGATGCTTCTGAAAGCCGTGGCGGTGTGGGGAGCTGTTTTGTGTCTGTGGGGGTAGGGGCTTAATACCTCTGTCTCCTCCAGGACAGCAGAGCTGATCGCCTCTCTTTCTGTACGAAGGTGTGCTATGGCATTGGTGGGGTCCCCAACCAGGTGGCTTCCAGTGCCACAGCCTTTTACCTACAGCTCTTCCTGCTTGATGTGGCACAGGTGAGTGTGGGCAGCCACCCAGGGTCTCCCAGTGGCATCTTCCTTGGTTTGGGGGCCTTCCACCCGCACCTGTACTTCCACTCCCGCCATCCTCGGTAGACAGCACTTCTGACCCCAGCCTGACAGAAAGCCAGAAGCTACCAAGGGCAGTCTCCTGGAGGATGTCTATTGCAGCCTGTTCATAGTAGGAAAATGAGAAACAATGTGATAATCCAACATTATAGAAGCAGTTGGGTAAGTAAGGTAGTCCACATGATGGACTCTTGGACAACCATTCAAAAGAATGATCTGTACCATTCTTTTGGAAGGATATCCATGATCTGTCAAATAAGAAAAGCTAGTTTTAGAGAAGAGTATATAAAATGATCCCATTTTAGCAAAACAAAAACATGTTCCATACGTGTATTTATATGGGCATATGTATGTATGCATCTATACATGATTAAAATTGAGTATGGAGAAAATTCTAAAAGGATATACACCAAGTTGTTAATGTTGGTTATAGGAGGGAATGGTGTAGGATAGAGGGTAAGTAAAATCAAATTTTTAAAATAAAGTATCCATGATTTTTAAAATAACACTCTGATATGACCCCCTTTATGTAAAATTATAAATTTCAAACACAAATGCATGAAAGGATGATCATCAGAATTGTTCTGGCAGTTGTCTCAGCACGGTGGGATTGCAGATGAGCTTCACTTAATGTTTTCCTGTAACGTATGAATGTTTTTCTACCAAGTGTATCATTTATGTAGTCAGAAAAACCAATAAACCATTTTCCTTGTGAAACACAATGTCTGACTGTCAGCTCAGGTGTGCCTTCCTGACTCTGAGCCACCCCTAGATGAGAAACCCTGGAGTCCTCTCTAGAAGTGGCTGACATGAGTAATGATACTGTCAGCTCCCTCCCGGGCCCCTTTCTTCTCTAGTGCAGACTCACCCCCAACCCTTGTCATCGGTGTCCTTGTGGGGGAGGCTGGGCAGGCCTGGGTACCCTCTGACTCTGCCGGGCCTTGGCTGTCTATCCCTCCCCTGTCCATTTCAGATCCCTGCTGCCCAGGTGTCATTTGTCCTGTTCGGAGGGAAAGTGTCTGGGGCAGCCGCCGACCCAGTGGCTGGGTTCCTCATCAACAGGAGCAGGAGGTCCATGTCAGGACGACTCATGCCCTGGTGAGCAGCCCCTCCCTAGGATCCAGGCACCCACCCCTGGCCCTGAGCTGACTGTCTTTATCACAGCCTGTTTCTTAGTGGAAACCCTCTGGACAGCTAGAGGACAAGACCGAACAGTGTAGTAGGTGCACTGGGGGCTGGACTGGGTCACACTGTGAGTCATGCAGTAGCTGAGGGACATTTTGGGGGACCCTGCCTCACCAGACGGCACAAGGATGGAGAAAGCCTCCAAGACTCGCAGGCTTGGCCTGTGGCTCTAAGTGTAGTTAGGCTGGGCCGGAGGCCACGGGAGTCTCACGGAGGAAGCACAACTTTCCTGTGCCCAGTGTCCTTAATACAGGGAATGGCACCGAGCAGCCCCCAAGTGCCCCCACATCCCGTCGGCCACTCCTCCCCTCTCCACGGCTTCTCCTGAGAGCCCAAGCCCAGGGCTTCTCAAGGGGCAGAGAAGGGGCAAGGTTGTTCCGGGCTGGGTGGGCCCTCACGTCTTCCTGTCCTGGTGCTGGGGGCCGCTCCACTTCAGCTGTGCTTCTGCAGGGTGCTGGGCTGCACCCCCTTTGTCGCCTTGGCCTACTTCTTCCTCTGGTTCCTGCCCCCCTTCACCAGCCTGCGCGGCCTCTGGTACACAGCCTTCTACTGCCTGTTCCAGGCGCTGGCCACGGTAAGCAGGGCCCCCCTCCCGGGGCCTGGACTCTGGGGAACCCCAGTGCTGGCCAGTGGCCACGCTGAAGTGTTTTGGGGGGACTCACTGCCCTCACCTTCCCCTCTGTGCCTGGAAATCTACCATTAGCTGCGCTGGAAGTCCCCTCCTGCCTTTGAGCCCCTAACTCCGGCTCGGCTCCGGCTCCCCGGGAGCAGTTGGGGTGTGTCATTCCAGCCTGTGGGGCCAGGATGCGACGGGGCGGGTGCCGGCCTTAGCCTGGCGAAGCGGGCCCATCCCAAGCCCTGCCGGGCGCCCCAGTTCTTCCAGGTGCCCTACACGGCGCTCACCATGCTCCTGACGTCCAGCCCGAGGGAGCGGGACTCGGCCACCGCCTACCGTGAGTGCGGCGCTTGCGGGAGGGCGGGGGGCGCCCCTGGGACCCCGCGCCGGGCCGTCCGGTCACCTTGCTGCGCCCTGTCTTCAGGGATGACCCTGGAGATGGCGGGAACGTTGATGGGGGCCACCGTGCATGGGCTCATCGTGTCGGGGGCCCACGGGCCCCACAGCTGCGAGGACGCTGTGCTCCCCGGGCCGGCCGCCGTCTCCCCTGATGCCGTGAGTGCCCGACGCGGGCGGGACACTCGCGTCGCCCCCTTCCTCTAGGTCCGCTGCCCCCCTGTCTGCTGGGGCTCTCTGCCCTCTCCTTCCTTCCCCCCCGCCCCCAGCTGAGTCCGTGTCCCCCAAGCCCGGCTAATTCTGCCTCTGGCGGCTCCTTCCTGCGCATGCGCGCGGCGGCCGGAGGGGACTGCCAGGGGCGGCGGAAGGGTTTGGTGTCCCTGCAGCTCTGGGTAAAGCCCTCCTGCCAGCCGACCGCCACCCCCTGGGAAGTGGCGGGGTGGGAGGGGGAAGCCGAGCAGCCGCACTGCCGCGGGCAGCAGGTCCCTCCGCAGCCAACGGCGGATACCGTCCCCTCCATCCCGAGTTTGTCTTCTGCCTCTCCGTTCGCCCTTTCTCCTTCGGCCGGTGGCATCGGCGTCCTCCAGGACCCCGGGCATCCCCCTTGCCTCCTCCCTCTCACCCCGCCAGCCTATTCCCGAGGCATGCCCATTTTCTAGAACAAAAATCTTGTGGATGTGTTCAGCTACTCCGCGTCCCACTGCCGCCCGGCCCGCGTCGCCACCCACCGCAGCAGCCTCCCCTCCAGCCACTTCCCCAGCGCGGCAGTGGCCTCTGCAAGCAGTCTGGGCTAGGGCGCCCTTGACGCCAGGACTCGGCACAGGCCGGCCCTGCCCAGGTTTGGTCGTGGCTTCTCCTCAGTGTGCCCTGCACCCTTCTGCGTTGGCCTTTTGTGCTTTTTTAAATTAATGAATATTCAGATTTTGTGAATTTCAGATTCACAAAAAGGCACAAGGCGGGGGTCATCAAAATGTGGTTCCTGGACCAGCAGCATCAGCCTCACCTGGAAACTTATTAGGAGGAAAATTCCCCGGGCCCCACCCCAGGCATTCTATTCCCAAATTCTGGGGATGGGCCCAGCAATCTCTATCTTAAGAAGCTCTTAGGCCGGGCGCGGTGGCTCAAGCCTGTAATGCTAGCTCTCTGGGAGGCCGAGGTGGGCCCATCGTTTGAGCTCAGGAGTTCGAGACCAGCCTGAGCAAGAGTGAGACCCCATCTCTACTATAAATAGAAAGAAATTAATTGGCCAACTAATATATATATATATAAAAAAAAATTAGCCGGGCATGGTGGCACATGCCTGTAGTCCCAGCTACTTGGGAGGCTGAGGCAGCAGAATTGCTTGAGCCCAGGAGTTTGAGGTTGCTGTGAGCTAGGCTGACGCCACGGCACTCACTCTAGCCTGGGCAATAAAGTGAGACTCTGTCTCAAAAAAAAAAAGAAGCTCTTGACCAGTCGCGGTGGTTCACGCCAGTAATCCTAGCACCCTGGGAGGCCGAGGCAGGCGGGTCACTTGAGGTCAGGAGTTTGAAACCAGCCTGAGCAAGAGCGAGACCCTGTCTCTACTATAAATAGAAAGAAATTAATTGGCCAACTAATATATATATAGAAAAAATTAGCCAGGCATGGTGGCACATGCCTGTAGTCCCAGATACTGGAGGATTGCTTGAGCCCAGGAGTTTGGGGTTGCTGTGAGCTAGGCTGACGCCATGGCACTCTAGCCTGGGCAACAAAGTGAGACTCTGTCTCAAATAAAAACAAAACAAAAAAGAAGCTCTCTTCTTCCCCAGAATTCTTCCGCAGAATCCTGGGGATTCTGTCTCCCTCCCCGCCCAAGCTTTCAATATCATGAGAATAATAGCACAAATCCCCATGGCCTGCCACCCACTTAAGAAAGCATTACAAATCCTAGCACTCTGGGAGGCCGAGGCGGGCGAATTTCTTGAGGTCAGAAGATCGAAACCAGCCTGAGCAAGAGCAAGACCCCATCTCTACTATAAATAGAAAGAAATTAATTGGCTGACTAATATATATAGAAAAAATTAGCCGGGCATGGTGGCACATGCCTGTAGTCCCGGCTACTTGGGAGGCTGAGGCAGCAGGATTGCTTGAGCCCAGGAGTTTGAGGTTGCTGTGAGCTAGGCTGATGCCATGGCACTCTACCTGGGCAACAAAGCGAGACTCTGTTTCAAAAAAAAGAAAGCATTACAATGGAGTCCTCGTACACCTGTCCCCAAGCCTGTCTGCGGGCCAGCTGCACACCTGGCCTATATACAGTCAAAATGAAAGTGCGAGGGCCTCAGGGAGCGTGGGAAACCAATCTCCCTCTCCCACTCTGCCCACTGCTCCAAGGGATTGCAGCTCTAGCACTGGGCCCGCTAGGTGTCTGCTAGGCGCCTGGCAGTTGGGATGGGTGAGAGCCTCTGGCTCTCCAAATCTGCCCTGGCACTGCCAGCCTAGGGCTGTGGCCTTGCCTCTCCTGGGCCAGCCCTCCCTGCACCACACACAGGCCACCACTCAGGCCTCTCTACCCCCTACCCCAGTGCTGCCCAGTCACTGACAGGTTATGGGTAAAGCGAGGGTGCCAGTAGCTAAGGGTTGAGGAGGGGAAGGTGCCAAGGAGTGGGGAGCAAGAGGCTGAGAATCCCTCCCTTGGTACAGAGCCACATGTGAACTGAGACTGGAGGCCCTGGGTGGCCCGTGCCACCATTGGACTCCACTTACAAAATACAAATTCACGGATAACATTATCAAGAATTTCAAGACAGCAACAGCAGAGCATTAAACCCCAAGTGCAGCACCCCTGTCCTGCCCTCTCTATCTTCCCCTCCCCAGAGACAGCCTCTGTCCTGATTTGGCTGACTGTCACTCACTTGCATGTCTTTATATGCATTTTATTACATGCATATTCTACGCTGAGTGGCAGGTAGCACTGTCCTGTTTTCTATGTTGTCAGGGTCATTGCACATCTCACTGTGCTGTAATTGCCTGCTTGTGGTCTGTCACCCTCTCCAACCACAAGCCTGGTATCGGGGGTCGATGGGTCATTCACTCATCACTGTAACCTGGGGGCCTGGCATGCAGATGTCGGCTACAATAAAAGTTTGCTTCACAAAATGAGAGAGAGCGTGCTGACCCCTGGTGGCATCGAGGCCTCCTTCCCATGCGGGAGGTGCAGGTCAGCAGAGGGGATGTGTGGAAGGACCATCCTGGCCCTTAGGTCTCTCTCCTGTTGGGGTGATTGGAGGGAGGGGGACCTGGCAACCTTGGGCTTGGGCCTGGGATCCCTCTCCTCCTATCCGGAGGTACCCTTGCCCTGGCCCTGGGTGTCACTACCTCCAAGAGTGAGTGACATTGCCCCCACCCCAGCTCTGTCCTGTCCCACAGGCTTGTCTCTACTCCATTGCAGCCGCTGTGGTGGTCGTGATTTACCCTGTGTGCAGTGGTCTGCTCTGCCTAGGGGTGAAGGAGCGGCCAGGTATGGGGTGCAGTGAGGGCTGGGGGAGTAGAAGCTGGGGGTAAGGTTCCTCTTGGGGGTGTACGTTGGTTTTGAGCTCTGCCAAACTCAAGTGTCACCTTCCTGTGTAGATGCTGCTGCCCCAGCCTCAGGCCAAGGCCTGAGCTTCCTGGCTGGGCTGGGCCTCGCTGCCTGCCACCCACCCTTCCTGAAGCTGGTGCTCTCCTTCCTGTTCATCTCAGCTGCCGTTCAGGTACCTCTGGCCAGCTGGTCCCCACTCCCTCGGCTCCAGCCTTGCTGACCTTGTGTAGGTACAGGGTTCAGTGTCTCGGCCCCCTGCGTTAGAGCTGGGCTTGAGTTTTATAGGGAGAAACCTGCAGCTGGCACATGGCCCAGAGGGGCTGGCGCTAGGACGGAGACCTGGGTAGGGCTTGTGGGATTGAGGACAGGGCCTAGGTGCTAGGAGGTTGACAGTGTCTGGGGTGGCTCCCTTGCATGTTACCTAACATGTAGTGAAGTCCACCTGATCTTAGCTGTGCGAGTGGTGAGGGTGGCCCAGGGACCCCCTGTGTTGGGGATAAGTGTCCTTTGTGGGGGAAGGGACTGCATGATGGTGGCAGCTAGGCAAGTTCAGGGTCCCAAAGGAGAGGCCAGACTTGAGTTGAGGTCCCTGCCCTCAACTTCTGGGCTTCTGCTGTTCCCAGCACACACGCATTCCTATCCACCCCCTCAGGTGGAGCAGAACTACCTGGTCCTGTTCTGCACGCACGCCTCCCGGCTGCACGACCACGTCCAGAGCCTGGTGCTCACCATCCTGGTGAGGGGACTTGGGGGGGCAGGGGCGGAGACCCTTGGGGGCCTAAGTTGGGGATGTGTGTGGTCCTTGATGTGACACTCGTGTCTGGAGTTCCGGTGGTCAACATTTTGGATGTTGCTTTGATCTTGGTCTCATGCATTCCAGCAGAGGGTGGGACTGGGGCCAGGGTCACATAGTTAATAGCCACTGGTTCAAACCAGGGACAAAGTTGAGCCTGGGCTCCCATCAGCGAGCCAGGGTGCTAGAGCCCGGGCAGAGACGCTGCTCTCTCACAGGTCTCGGCCGTGCTGAGCACCCCGCTGTGGGAGTGGGTGCTCCAACGGTTTGGGAAGAGGACCACAGCCTTCGGGATCTGTGTGCGTGAGGCAGGGAGCAAGGTGGGGGGTGTCGATTGGGGGACGAGGCAGGGGAGGTGACCATGGTGATGAGCCTTCTGGGGCCAGCAGGGCTGGATCTGTGTCCCATTGGGAATTCAGAGCCTGGCACGGGGCCAGGCGCGGGGGTCATGGTAAAGAGCTGTGTGTGAATGAGAGAGCCTGGGGAGCAGGTGGGGGCCAGCTGGTGTGTCTGTCTCCCCAGATGATGGTGCCTTTTGCAATCTTGCTGGCTGCTGTGCCCACAGCCCCTGTGGCATATGTCGTGGCCTTTGTATCTGGCGTGAGCATTGCTGTGTCCTTGCTGCTACCCTGGTAGGCTGGGGGGAGGGTACAGGGGTGTGGGAGCCTCATATACTTTCATGAGGGGTGTTTCCTCCTTCATGTCACCCTGCTGTAGCCATAGGTCCCCTGTGCCCAGCCTGTGCAGGCGATGGGGCCCTCCTATTAGGGCACCAAGCAGCAGGAATTCGGGGGGTAGGGGTGGGGTGCAGGCACACGTACTGCCTGGCTCTCTGGGGCCAGGCTGGTCCTGGACAGCAGGAGGACTCACAGGCTGCTGCCTGTCCAGGGTATAAAAGGGACAACTCCGCGCCTCCCTGCCCGCAGGTCCATGCTGCCCGACGTGGTGGATGACTTTCAGCTGCAGCACCGGCACGGGCCAGGCGTGGAAACCATCTTCTATTCCTCCTACGTCTTCTTCACGAAGCTTTCGGGCGCAGGCGCCCTGGGCATCTCCACCCTCAGTCTGGAGTGAGTCGCAGGGTGGCAGGTGCCAGAGGCACAAAGGACCAATGGGGGGGGAAGAAGAGGGCAAGGTCTCACCCTGCCCAGCTAGGGGCCACCTGTGAGCCTGGGCCCGAGCTGTGCCCTATCGAGAGTGTGAGGTGCCTCCTCCCCCAGCTCCTCTGTGCACGTGGCCGGCCGAGAGGGGCTTTCTTGGGGGCTGAAGCCCGAGCTGCCCACATTCGAGATTCTCCCTGAATTCCCTGGCCAGCCCATGACCTCAACACTCCCCTGCACTGTAACTGGGCTGATCTGAGCAGGAAATGAAGTACGAGCTTCAGGAGAGTATGGGGTGGGGTGGGGTGTCGGGGATCCCACCAGCCAGGGATCCCAGCTTGCAGGACGTGACAGGCTGGGTGCGGGGTGTTTCTCCAGGTTCGCGGGGTATAAGGCAGGAGCCTGCCAGCAGGCGGAGGAGGTGGTGGTTACCCTCAAGGTCCTCATCGGTGCTGTGCCCACCTGCATGATCCTCGCCGGGCTATGCATCCTCATGGCCGGCCCCGCTCCAAAGGGGCCAAGCCAGGACACCTCCCGCCAGCCGAGCCTTCGGAGGTGGGCCCCCGCGCACACGGGCACGCACAGGCGGGCACAGGGACGTGCACTGACATGGGACTAATGCCCGCCAGCAGATCGCCCCGCAGTATCACACAGATAGCTGAACACTCCTGCCTTTGGGACATTCTTTCCTTAGCACGGTGACTCCCTTTTCTCCTGGATGTTCTTCTGCTACTCTGGCCACCCCTTCTCAGTCTTCTTCCTTAGATTACCTGGTGGATAATCCCTCTACCAGGCAATGGGCCCCTCCTTGCTGCCCTGTTCCTTTTGCTCTCTGCAGCCCCCTGGGGACCTCATCTACTTGCCTGACCTCAAGCACCTCTTGGGCCTGGTGACTCCTAAAGCTGCCTCTTTGCCCTGGATGTCCTTTAAGTTCCAGATCCACCTATCGCTCCCATCTGGACAGCTCCATCTGATAATCCCACAAGGATGTCAATCAGTCCCCATGAGCTCTAAACGCATCTTCTTCCACTAACTGGCTCCTCCGTCCATGTCCCTGTCTTGGTGAATGGGCCCGGCATCCACCTGGAGCTGACACCTGGGAATCTCGCACTCTTCCTCCCACAGGCTGCACTGAGACCTGTCCTTTCCCCACCAGAGCACCGAGCCCACTGCACAGGGAGGATCTGCTCACTGTCTGGCTTTCCCAGGAGGCTGTGGGAACCTTGAAGGCTGGGGCTGTGCTTCATTCATTTGTGTATCCCAAGAGCCCAGCGCAGAGTCCGACGCCAAGGCGGAGCTGACGCCTGCTGCAGTGTCGGCTCCCCTGGCCCGTTGCATTCATGAGCACGCAGCGTGCACACACTTACAGAGCCGTGGGCACGTGCTCATGCACAGGCCCGCAGGGACAGGCAGGGAGGCATCGCCAGCCCCCCGCTCCGTGGCGATGGCTCAGACTCTTCGAGGCATAATGCCGAGATGGTGCTTTCCCGTTGGGTCATGACAAGCCGGTGGGGAGTTGCTTGACGGCACTTGGAGGAAGAGGCGTGTGGCTTCAGCAACAGGGCTTGCGAAGGGAGGCATTGAAGGGGAGTTACTGGGAAGATGAGGAGCAGCCACAGGACCTTCCATGGGGCTCTGTGGCAAGACAGACCCTGCTTCTTTCCCTTCTTGCAGGAGGACCAGCTACAGCCTCGCCTAAAGTCGGAGAGGGCTGCTGTGAACCGAAGCAGCAGGAGCCAGTGTCCTCTGGGCCTGACATCAGTCGTCAATCGCTTTCTCTCAACACCTGAGCACCCGGCCACAGCAGTTTAACACGCAGCCTTTTCTCCTGGGGTGTGGGGTCTTCAGTGATGCCTCCTGAAGGGACTGGTCTGTGCCCCAGGACCCCCACCCCGCATCCCTTGCCTGTTGACCTCAGGCCAGCTCGGATAGGCCTGTGCCCCTGACTAGCCCAGCAGCACCTCCTTCTGGAAAAAGGCAGCCCCTCCCCAGTCTGGCGCACAGACTCCTGTGGGAGCCCCAGACCCCATAACCTGTGTAGATAGCAAAGCTCTCCTGACAGAAGGACAGACACACAGGCCCCTTGTTTGTCCTGAGGCCTCGTGGACATCTGCTGAAGAAACAGAGAGGCTGAGAGACCCCACACAAATGGGCAGAGTGAGGACACAGGGACATGCCGGGATGTACAGTTAGAAAGACACAGGCAGAACCGTGAGGCCAACACACCCCAGGGAGAAGAAGGACTGAGCAGAGCCAGGCCCCGTTCATGCTCGGTGATGCCACTCAGCTTCTGTCAGTGGACAGAGACTGATATTAGGCCACTCAGGGTCAATCACTTTTGCAAACAATTATTTGTGTGGAAATACTTTTCTTAGATTTCATCTTATGAAAGCACACAGGAACTACAGTTTTCTAGAGGCCATATTTTTAGGAAAGGAAGATCCACTGAAGGTTATTAGTCTGTGAAATGTGACCATGGAGAGCGCTCTCATCCCAACTCCTGGAATCCCCTCGGGAGGGAAGGGGAAGGGAGCCCGATGTCACTGGAGCTGACCATGTCCCCCAGCCATATGCCCCTGGCGTGCATTTCCTTAGACCAGGACATGATGTGGGAGGCAGGTTCCTTCTTCCCTTTGGAAGAGACACAAAGTTGAGACTCCAGAGTGGCCCGAGGCAGCAGGCTGTGGAGGGCCATGTGGGTTGGGGTCTGGGGAGTGGTTGGGGAACCTGTGGGGGAGCCCTGATGCCCCAGAAACTCCTGCCTAGAGAAGCCCACACCTACACAGGGCCTGAGGTCCAGACTTGCCCCCACATTTGCCCCCAGCTCTGCCCCCTCCATGGGCTCAGCTCTCCACAGGCCCCCACCCATCCTCTTTAGATCTTTAGCTGCCCCTTAGGGCCAAGGCCCCCAAGGCCCAGAGCTCAAACTCACACTCAGACATGATGAGCTCCTCAGAGCTCAAAGAGTCTGGATTTCCCCATGAACACTGCAGCAGAAGGAACCCAGCAGGGCCTGGCCTGGGCTGCTTGCTGCCTCAACTCTGGCCCTTGTGATGCTGACATGAGGATCTGCTCCTTGAGGTCATAGGGCAGCAGACAAACAGCTGGGCTCAGCTTCTTTTTTTTTTTTTGAAACAGAGTCTCACTCTGCTGCCTAGGCTAGAATGCCATGGCGTCAGCCTAACTCATAGCAACCTCAAACTTCTGGGCTCAAGCAATCCTGCTGCCTCAGCCTCCCAAGTAGCTGGGACTACAGGCATGCGCCACCACGCCCGGCTAATTTTTTCTATATATTTTTAGTTGGCCAATTAATTTCTTTCTATTTTTAGTAGAGACAGAGTCTCACTCTTGCTCAGGTTGGTCTCAAACTCCTGACCTTGAATGATCCACCTACCTCGGTCTCCCAGAGTGCTAGGATTACAGGCATGAGCCACCACGCCTGGCCATGGGCTCAGCTTCTTGGCATGGCCTGTCTGATTCAGGAAGGGGCTGACAGGACGCTCTGCCCACCCCACTAAGTGCACAAGACGACACACATGCACACATACTCTCTCACACACACACATGCTCCTGGAAACAGGAGAGAACAGTTTCTTGCCACTGGGATATCACTGGCCGCATGGAGACCGTACCTGGTGAGACAGAAGGCCAGGTAGTTTCTACCATGTTATCATGAAATGTCATGCTTTGGAAACCAAGGCAGTGGCAGGCAGGATCAGAAGCTTATGCCGAATTCTCTGTTCCCTGCATTTCCTGGGAGTGCAGCTGCAGGAAGCAGAGCCATACAGTACAGACAGCGGCAGGAGGCCCTCCAGGGGTCAGCGGTTAGATCTCAGAGACAGGGTTTGCTCATGTGGGGTATATGCCCCACATTTATTCTGTTTCTTCCTCATAGCAGCCCTAGGATGTGGGTATTATTAATATTATTATTATCAGATGAGGAAACAGGCTTAGAGAGATTAAGCCACTTGCCCAAGGTCAGCTGGTGGTGAGGGTGATCTCCAAAGCTTGTGGAAACAGGCAATGCTTTAAGAATTGTATTGGAGTAGAGGCCATGCCCCAGGCTTTGGTATCACCAGGGCTGTTCCTCCAAAGCCAATGCCAGCATCCCTCTGTGACGGCATGCTCTGACCCCTCTGTAATTCCGTTGCTCCTTCCTACTCTCCCGCCTCCAGTTCACGTGCCCTTGCATTTCCACACTGGCCCGTCTTCCTGTTCAGAAGGGGCGGGATCGCTCCTTGCCACCAAGAGTCTGTCCCTGGCAAAGAACAGGCACCTCCCCTTGCCCCTTCCCTGCCCACTGCCATCTCCATCTCCACTTAAACACAGGAGATTGAGCCATTCCCTTGCTCAAGACCCTCTCAGTCCCATGTCACTCTTCAGAAGCCTTTCCTGCTCCCTGCCCACCCACCATGGCCCTCCCCGACCCCAGCACACTGAGCTTCACCCTGCTTTGCTTGTACTTAGTAGTACCTACCTCCATGTACAATGATATATATAGCGATGGTTTGCTTATTTGCTTGATATCCCCATTAAAATGTGAACTTCACAAGTGCAGGGACTTTGGCTTATTTATTGCTAAATCCTCAGTGCCTAGGAGTAAGCGTTCTGCATGAATGAATGCTTGCCGAATGAATGAGCCAACGCTCATATCACCCTCATCCTAAAATAAACAAAAACAGCCTTCACTGCTTCCTTTAGCTTTCTCCTCTCCAAGTAATCTGCTTTATTTCTTAATATTCTCCCCCAACCCTACCATTCACTCCTTAACCCATCAAACTTTGCCTCAGCCTCCTCCACAGAGGAGACAGCATGCCTGACAAGAGGAACCCCAGCATAGAGAGGGGGGACAGGGCTTTGTATGTTGCTTCCGTCTTTTACCATGTGCAACTGGACAACTTAACACATCTGATCCTCAGTTTCTTTTTTTTTTTTTTTTTTT
>VSMD01092696.1:0-29349 GCA_008750895.1 Mirza zaza
TATCTACAGAGAAGCATGAACAAATGTGTTCTAGTCAGAGTGGCCGAGAGCCAAGCAGATTCTGTGCCAGGGAGAAGGTAAAACGTGGTACAGAAATTTGGTACAGAAATCGGGAGACCCCATCCTCTTGGAAGCACCAGCCCTGACCTTTTGGTTTGTAGCTCTAACCATGGTTTTCAGCCACAACTCTGAAATTCTATTCCAGAGACCTACTCTAGAGGACAGCAACCCAGGAAGCCAACTTGTCACCTGGTTATGGAAGACGGTTAAAAAAATAAATGTGGCCGGTCGCGGTGGCTCAAGCCTGTAATCCTAGCTCTCTGGGAGGCCGAGGTGGGCGGATCGTTTGAGCTCAGGAGTTCGAGACCAGCCTGAGCAAGAGCGAGACCCCATCTCTACTATAAATAGAAAGAAATTAATTGGCCAACTAATATATATAGAAAAAATTAGCCCGGCATGGTGGCACATGCCTGTAGTTCCAGCTACTTGGGAGGCTGAGGCAGCAGGATTGCTTGAGCCCAGGAGTTTGAGGTTGCTGTGAGCTAGGCTGACGCCATGGCACTCACTCTAGCCTGGGCAACAAAGTGAGACTCTGTCTCAAAAAAAAATAAAAAATAAAAAAATAAATAAATAAAAAATAAATGTTTTTCACCAAACTGATGCTAAAAAAAAAACCAAAATCAAGACTCACAAGACAACCTACAGTAGCCATTTTTATAAAGCTCACAAGAAGCCAAATTGAACAATATATTGTTTAAAGGATACATACACAGGTTTTTAAAGTACTTTAATTTTAAAAAGAGAAGCAGATAAAAACACAAATTTCAGGATGGCAGGGGGACGGGAGGGGGGAGACATACAGGTTGTTTGGAAGACAATGCATTGGTAATGTTCTAAATTTTAGTTTGGGGATTCATTACATTATGCTTCATAGTTTACACACATGTTACATCCTTTGCAAATGTTAAATATTACATATTTAATTTTTTAAAAAAAATATGAAGCAAGAAGCAATGAAGATAGATGTATTAATAAAATTATCTGGGAAGTCCCAAATCCGAACCGACAGCGGATACCGGGAAGGGTGGGGGACTCGGTCTCTGTAGTCGTACAAAGTGGTTCCTTTTACTCTAACGACTGAACCCTCAAGAGAAGTCTTCCAGGCAATTTTATCAACTGAAATTACGACGCACTAGTTCTAGAGTTTGAGGGAGGACAGCAGCGGAGAAGAATGAAAACACACAAGGCTTTGCGGGAGGGGGGCGGACTCGCGTTCAAACTCCAGTCCTCCCTCCCTGTGCTCCAGGCTGACTTGCCAGAGCAGCCGGGCCCGGGCTCTTACCTGCTCCAGCTGCTTCTTCACCCAGCCATACCAGCCGTGGGTGGCCACATCCCCGCCTCCGTTCCCGGGGACAATCACTGCCTTGCTGGGAGAAGCCATGAGTGCGGAGCGGAGGCCCCGGCGGCAGCAGGTCCGGCGGCAGCAGGTCCTGCGGCGCCCAGAGCCACGCCTGCAGGGAGGGCCTGGGGGGCCGCGCGGCCTTCTGGGAACTGTAGTTCCGGGACACACCAGGCCGGCTCCGGACTCCTGGAGGGAGGCGGAGCTCAGGTGGCGACGAGGCCCTGTTCTCCTGTACTAGGCTGCGGCCCAAGGGTTGGGGACAATAGCCTTAGAGGTGTATCCACACCTTCATAGAGGTGGGCGGAAGGGTTCGTGTGCTCTTATAAATGGGAATGAACAAGACCGTGCCTCTTTTTCCTTGCTCCTCCGTGGACTTATTCACTCCCTATGGCAGGCGTGATGTAGCACCTGATGTTATGAAACACTCCCGAGCAGTGTATTTTTTGAACAGGCACCCGTAGAGCAGTGATAGACTGCCCACACCACATTCTTTAGCAAGAGCAAGACAAAGCGGGCGGATCGCTCAAGGTCAGGAGTTCGAAACCAGCCTGAGCAAGAGCGAGACCCCCGTCTCTACTAAAACGATAAACTAATTAATTGGCCAACCAAAAACATATAGAAAAAATTAGCGGGGCATGGTGGTGCATGCCTGTAGTCCCAGCCACTTGGGAGGCTGAGGCAGAAGGATCGCTTGAGTCCAGAAGTTTGAGGTTGCTATGAGCTAGGCTGATGCCACAGCACTCTAGCCCGGGCACCAGAGTAAGACTCTGTCTCAAAAAAAAAAAAAAAAAAAAAAAAAAAAAGGATCCTCTTGCCTCAGCCTCCCTAGTAACTGGGACTACAGGTGAGTACCCCCCCATGCCCACCTAATTTTCTCTATTTTTAGTAGAGGTAGGTTCTGGCTCTTGCTCAGGCTGGTCTTGAACTCTTGAGCTGAAGCAATCCTCCCACCTCGGCCTCCCAGAGTGCTAGGATTACAGGCGTAAGCCACCACACCTGGCCAATAAAGGTGTTTAAAATTAAAAATAAAACATGTAGAGGCATTCTTATACCTAATGGGTTGTTTGCTTGGTGAGTTTTAGTTCAAGAAACATGATACTCCCTTAACAGGAACTGTGGGCTGAAAAAGGATCTCTTTCCTTAAGATTCAGTTAGATCTTCCTTCTAGGAGGAGGAAAAAAAAGGCAATGGCATTAACTCTCACCTTTCTCACATTGTATGTGCCAATAATGATTGCAGAGATTATAATTACACATAAATCCACCTTGTTTTCTACTTTTTATCTATCATATAAGAATTTGCTGAGCTTGTCATTATCACAAAAGAAATAGCTTTAGTTTCAAAACTTAATTATGAATTTTTAAAAATCTTAAAATGCACCTTTATATCTGATTCATCATTTGCTAATATTGAAAGAGCTGCTCTCAGGAACTTGCTGAGGCAGTTTCAGTCTTTCTGAAGGGTCCAACCACCCTCCACTGAGGCCTTTAATCTCAAAAATCTTACTCTGCCTGAATTTTTCTTTTCAGGTCAGTAGCTCTTCTATAGGAAGTTTGTATGTAACACCTTAAACTCACTGTCCAAACCTAGTCTCCCCTCATCTGTAGTTACTTTTCTTTTCTTCCACTGTTTTTGTTTGCTTATTGTTTGTTTCATTTTTGTTTTTACCACCTTGGGGAGAAGGAAGGTCAAAGGAAAGCGGCTTCAAACTTACGACGGACACATGGGAGTTCATTAGGAAAGGAAGGGAAGTGAAGAGGTTTCTTGGCAGAGAGGAGGACATGAAAAAGGCACAAAGATAATAAACAGCATATGTGGGCTGGGAAGGGTGGTGGTTCATGCTATAGGATTGAGGTCTGTAGATCATGGAGGCCCTTGTGTAGCACAAGGGACCTTTACTTTATCCTGTGAGGAATGGGAAAACTATGTAGGGTTTTATGTAAGAGAATGTCGGCCAGGTGTGGTGGCTCATGCCTGTAATCCTAGCACTCTGGGAAGCCGAGGCAGGAGGATTGCTCAAGGTCAGAAGTTCGAAACCAGCGTGAGCAAGAGTGAGACCCCATCTCTACTAAAAAAAAAAAAAAAGAAAAGAAAAAAGAAATTAGCCAAACAACTAAAAAAAAAATATGGCCATGGTGGCACATGCCTGTAGTCTCAGCTACTCAGGAGCTTGAGGTTGCTGTTAGCTAGGCTGATGCCATGGGACTCTAGCTGGGGCAACAGAGTGAGACTCTGTCTCTAAATAAATAAATAAGAGAATGTCAGAGTCAGATTGTGATTTATAAAAATCTATCCAGTAATGTGATTTTTGGTTCTGGCAAAATTCAGGCAAAGAGATCATTTGAGAAACTGTTGCAATAATACAATGAGAGAGGGAGGGTGCCTGCACTAAGCAGTTTTTATCTCTAAGAGTGCCTAAACTTGAGAAATATTTAGAATAACAAATTGACAGGACCAAGTGATTCATTGTTAGCTTCAAGGGGGAGGTGTCAGGTACAAGTAAGGGCCAGTGATAACTCTCTAGTTTCTAGACTGCAGAACTGAGAAGAGAATGGTATCTACAAGTGAAATAGAGAGTACAAGAGGCAGAAGGTTAGTTGGGAACTGGGGGAAAGATGAATTCAATTTAGGACATGCTGAGATTGAGATGCCCAAGAATACCCAGTGATATCTGTAGGACAGTTCTCCAGATGGCCTTGGACTGATCCAGTTCTCCTTTCTTTCTTGCTTGTAGTTCTACAGCAGGCATCCTCAAACTACCACCTGCTGGCCACATGCTGCCCACCTAGGACATTCATCCGGCCCGGGTGGTTTTGCCGCAGCTGCCTGTCCTGCTTAGCAGCCAACTTGTCCTGGGTCCACAGTGCACACTCTCCAAAGGTCTGAGGGACAGTGAACTGGCCCCCTGTTTAAAAAGTTTGAGGACCCCTGTTCTAAAGACTAACTGTATAATATTCTGGGAATATGTAAGGAAGAACTGGCCAGACCAGCCCAGGCTCTGTTCCAGCCCCCCCTAAAAACAGGATGTCCTTCAATGCTTTAGTTCAGCATATCATGTTCACCCCACGGTCTAAAACCCAGGGCAGGCTGCTTTCCAGGTCCCTCAGCTGCATGGTTCAAAGAGGCATGCAGAGATGAGACTCCACCTGCACTGTGCAGCTTTCCTGAACCTTGAGGGACCAGCTCATCATGAATCCTGGGCTTCTGCCATCTTCATTTAACTTGTGTATGTGAATGTTTTCTATAAAAGTGCAGCCCAAGATTCAGTGGATGGAAGTGGTAACCAGTGCACAGTGAACCTACCCTGCAGCATCCAGCAGGTTGCTGGATATATAAATCTAGTGTTAGGTAGAGAAGTCTGAGCCTGAGAAGTCTGAATTCTGAGAAATACAGAATTTAGAGTCATGGTATAGATGATGATAATATGTCAGGAAAATTGTAAAATATTTTGAAATAGTCAAAAGACTTTACTGGGTGAATGTTCCATGGAATTCTGGACATTTAAAAAAAGACCTCTGGGGATCATCTGATTGTAAGGGGTGTGTACCTTTGTCTTTTACTATTCTATTTTACAACTCCATAGAGATAATTTTTTTTTTTTTTGAGACAGAGTCTCACTCTGTTGCCTGGCCTACAGTGCTGTGGCATTAGCATAGCTCACAGCAACCTCAAACTCCTGGGCTCAAGCAATCCTTCTACCTCAGCCTCCCAAGTAGCTGGGACTACAGGCGTGTGCCACCATGCCTGGCTAATATTTTCTATATATTTTTAGTTGGCCAATTAATTTCTCTCTCATTTTAGTAGAGTTGGGGGGTCTCGCTCTTGCTCAGGCTGGTTTTGAACTCCTGACCTCAAGTGATCTGCCTGCCTCAGCCTCCCAGAGTGCTAGGATTACAGGTGTGAGCCACCGCACCTGGCCTAGAGATAAAAATTAACTTACAGAAAACTGATAGTGATGCAAATATTTCCTGTACATAACAATGTAAATTGTTCCTGTCCACAGCAATGCAAATGAATTTTGTGTGGTAGAAAATATGACTCTATAAATAAATTTTTCTTAGAATCAGTTTGAACATTCCTATTGATTGTAGGGATGAATTAGTCAGTAATGAATTAGTTAAGTAAAATCTTTGGCACATGTTCACTTTATATTTGCATGAGGGCCATAATTTTACCTTTTCAAAACACTTTAACAGTTTTAGAGGTTTCACCAACATCCCAATGGATTCAATTGACAGAACCAGGTGTAAGCCACATTACTAAAGAACACCACATGGGCTGATAAGCCCAGGCATGGTTATTCTTGGCCCCCAGACTGACTACCAAGTGGCAATAGTACTACAATGGTGCTGACTCTCTGTTTCTCTAGGTGTCTTTTCTCCTCTCTATTGACTTGTGTTTTGTTTCTGATTCACCCAGGGCCAGTAGGGTTTTCCCCATTGGTGACCATAAGAATTAAGAATTTGATTTTCGGCCGAGCGCAGTGGCTCAAGCCTGTAATCCTAGCTCTCTGGGAGGCCGAGGTGGGCAGATCATTTGAGCTCAGGAGTTCGAGACCAGCCTGAGCAAGAGCGAGACCCCATCTCTACTATAAATAGAAAGAAATTAATTGGCCAACTAATATATATAGAAAAAATTAGCCGGGCATGGTGGCACATGCCTGTAGTCCCAGCTACTTGGGAGGCTGAGGCAGCAGGATTGCTTGAGCCCAGGAGTTTGAGGTTGCTGTGAGCTAGGCTGATGCCACGGCACTCACTCTAGCCTGGGCAATAAAGTGAGACTCTGTCTCAAAAAAAAAAAAATAATAATAATAAAAATAAAAAAAGAATTTGATTTTATATTCTGACCATTTAGTGATCTCTTTAAGTGAATTAATAGTTTATAGAAATTTATTCTCTCTTGGATAAGAGATGATGAAGAATCTGGTTTGTTAGGTTTTTTTTTTTTTGTCAACTTTTTTGTCTATTTATGAGTTCAAATCAGTTAAGACTTCCATGTCCACTGGGAAGGAGAATAGCTTTTTGTTATTTGGTCAGTTTATTTTTATGTTTCTGTGTTTACTTTTGACCTGTGGCCAAAGTTGTAGAACCAAAGCTATAGGCTCTCTGTTTCTAGGTGTCTTCATGGGTGTAATCAAGAAAGGCCTTCACCCCTTGTTGTGAGAGTGTAAAATGTCTTATCACCTCTGTAGAGCCTTAATACATTAGATTATGACATCTCTTGAAGAAACTCTTTAGTTTATGGAAATAAATACATACATATAAATCAAATATTCTTAAAATTCCCAGAAAATGGCGAGGCATGGTGGCTCACACCTGTAATGCCAGCACTTTGGGAAGCCAAGGCAAGAGGATAGCTTGAAGCCAGGAGTTCAAGGTCAGCCTGGGCACCATAGCAAGGCACGCTCTCCACAAAAAATTTTAAAATTAGTCAGGCTTGGTGGTGCACACCTGTGGCCCCAGGTACTCAGGAGGCTGAGACAGGAGGATCACTTGAGCCCAGGAGTTCAAGGCCGCAGTGAGCTATGACATGGTGAGACTCTGTCTCAAAAAAAAAAAAAAAAAAAAAATCCCAGAAAATAAGTATATTGAATCTCTAACACTTTAAATATGCTAGATTTTTAAAAATCCTGCTTATACTATTTTAATTTTTTTTTTACTATTTTAATTTCTGATTTTAAAAAACCTAGCTATGTCTCTTTTCAGTGTTAATTGTAATACATGTGTACATTTTATTTTACTTGTGTTTGTTTCCTTAGAGAGAGTAATTTGAACGTCCTAAACTTATACAGGTTTACTAATCAAATAAGGTAGCATTAACGTTACATGTTTAAGATCATGAAAAACGTAAATTTGTTCAACAAAACTGAATCATTATTCTGACAAATTTCGTATTAACAGTAATTGTTTCATAGTTCATTGACTATGACTTCTATGATCCATAATTTAAAACGTTGTAGTAAATTGAGCTAATTAATGGATGCCGAAATATAGTTTATATCGTTTTCCTTATTTTTATATGCAACAGCAAGATTATACCTCTGAGTCAGAATAATAAATGTGCTCAATTTTGCCACTTGTAATAAAGTGATGGCTGGCCAGGCGCGATGGCTCACGCCTGTATCCCTAGCACTCTGGGAGGCTGAGGCGGGCGGATTGCACAAGGTTAGGAGTTCGAAACCAGCCTGACCAAGAGCGAGACCCCATCTCTACTATAAATAAAAAAAAGAAATTAATTGGCCAACTAATATATATAGAAAAAGTTAGCCGGGCATAGTGGCACATGCCTGTAGTCCCAGCTACTCGGGAGGCTGAGGCAAAAGGATTGCTTGAGCCCAGGAGTTTGAGGTTGCTGTGAGCTAGGCTGACGCCACGGCACTCACTCTAGCCTGGGCAACAAAGGGAGACTCTGTTTCAAAAAAAAAAGAAAGAAAGTGATGGCTGTAAAAGATTGTGTTCTCTGTAGTTATATGCGCTTTGTTAGTCTTCTTAAATGCTTGAATATTACAGTTCTCAATTACTCATCTCCTTGTAGAAAGATGACAGGATGCACACAGAGAGATGGTCTGCGCGCTGTAATAACTTCCGCTGAGAACGCAAAACCCGTACAGCAAGCGGGCAGAAGAAAACCTTGCAATGCTCCACCTGCAGTATTTGAGTCTTCACTAGAGAGAGTTGCTCCCCGTGATAACATGTGCGCATGCGTCCCCGTCCGCCCCGCCCCTTCCCTTATTCTGACTCCTTCTTCCCCACAGCTTCAGTTTCCTCTGGCTGGCGCCCCACCCTCTTCCGGAGGCATACGTCATCGTTCTCGCTTCCAGGTAACTAAGGCAATGAGAGGGACTTTCCGCTGAGACAAGTGGCGTCATATTATATCAGGGCTAACCCTTGAGGAGTGCTGGCTGCTTTTTAGGGGAACAGTCGGCAGGCGCTGGGGTTTTCTGAAGCAGAAACGTTTAGGCGTGAACTTGTGGAAACGTGCGTGGTGCGGAACTGTGGTTTTGAAGTGCGAAGCACAATTGTCTTGCCCTCTTCCAAGATGGTGGCGTGGCTTCTCTGAATGTCTCTCTTCCGCTCGTCTGCTCCTTGATTGGCCAGTAGACGGCGTCGTGGCCTGACGGGTGGGACGCTGACCAATCGGCTGAGAGCTGAGCTGGACTTGGCTGTGGGAGTCGGAGCGCGGCTCTTTGGGTTGTGAGTGCTGACGGTTCTGGCCAGGTGAGCAATTCCGGCCAGGTAAGCCGGGAACAGAGGTGACGGAGGGTCGACGCCAGGGCGTGAGTTTCTGCTGGGGACGCGGTGGGCTGCCCCTGGGATGAGGCTTCTTCCCGGCAGGCAGGGGAACCGGAGAGAATCGCTCACCCAGGAGCTTGCTGAGAGTTACGCGTCCAGCGCCAGGCCGAGTGGCTAGACTAGAGGATCGGTTTCTGGCTCGGGGTCCCTCAGAATCTCAGGGTGCACACAGCTAGAAAAACCCAACCCCCTATTTGTAGTTGAGAAACTTAAGTCTCAGGTGAAATGACTTTTGCCTCACGACAGAGCTGGAACTAGAAGCCAGGTTTTCAGACGCTCGTCAAGAATTAAACCTTACTTAATTTTGTCTAACAGATTGTTACTATGTCTTGAACAGTTATGACTTGTTGAGATAAGGGTGGTTCAGCTTTTTTTGGCGGATACTCCTAGAGTGTCTTTCCAGGTCTTTCATTCATTCACTAATTCATTCATTCAGCTATTAACCTCTTCAGATACCCTTCCACTTTGATAATTTGGTATAAGCCGTGGACTCATCTCCCTAGGAAAATACACATTCGCTGATGCACACAGTTGTGCACACAAGAGGATTCGTGGACCCTCTGTAGTCCCCTGTGGATTATGTGCCGGGGGCTAAGAATCCATGCCATAGAGGGTAAGAGAAAGAGGCAGTGAGAAACGGAGGGAGCAGGTTTTATATGTAAATGCTTGGAAACATTAGATGGAGTCAGTACCTTTTAATATAGAACTGTTTTGAGAGGGGAGTGGTTAAATCTGCTGAGGTACTTGTTGAGAATTATGATATTAGAACTTGCTTTCATTCCCACCTGAGTTATTTGTTTGCCCTCCCTCCCCCACTCCAAGCTGCAGAAGTACCTCCTGTGTGCACAGTTGTTCAGGTTCCTGCTTTTGTCAGAAATAACAAATAGATGCCTTAGAGTTTGACTTGGAGTAAACATTTGGACTTTTGATGGTCTGGGTTCAGCATAGGAGAGTAATCTGTTAGCTTTTCTAGCCATTTCATATTATTGCCTTAATCCAAATTATTTACCATATCGCACTTCTCAAAATAACATGGAAACAATTATTATCCACCATTGGAGGAAGTGAACACTAGAGGCCACTTTAATATAATAGATGCTTTAATTTGTCGTTTTCTGCTTGTCTTAAGGGGCTTGTTCCCTTGAACCCCAATAGCTGAGGTGTATGTTACCCTAGATTTTAGAATGTGAACAGGATGTATAAAACACTGAAGTTGGGATGATCTGGGTTTGAGAGCTTAGTCTTGAGGACTGTCTTATTGACCAGACTGTCTTATTCAAGCCATGAGCCTAAGCAGCCATGGTGAGGAAAGAGGTTCTAGTGAGATTGATTATAATAGCAAACTTTCCTTTGTAATTTTCATAATACTAAGTAGAAATACTTTAGTTCAGAAGTGGTTCTTTATGAGCTGGACTTGTATATTGGTATCCAGTTCTTT
This sequence comes from Mirza zaza, assembly GCA_008750895.1. Classification (NCBI taxonomy): domain Eukaryota; kingdom Metazoa; phylum Chordata; class Mammalia; order Primates; family Cheirogaleidae; genus Mirza; species Mirza zaza. Next base: position 10,133 of record VSMD01092696.1, read on the forward strand.
TCTCCAAAGTTAAGAAAGTGAAGAGGGGAAAGGGCACAAGAAAAAGATCACTTGAAAGCTAAAATTTAGTATAGTACCTTAATAGAGCAAGGAAGGAAGGGGATCAGAGAGAAAGGTGGTTGAATGCTAAAATAGGGTTTGAGACTAACCCTTGGGCATGGGGTTGAAATGGGCTTGGCTGAGGTGATGTGTGATCTGCGGGAAAGTTTAAAGTAGAGAAATTCAACTACATGCAGCTTAGATATGATGAAATGATGGTAAACCTCCCACCTCTTTTATTTATTTATTTATTTTTAAGTGCTTGAGAAAAGGGTTGAGAAAAGAGCAGTAGTCAAAGATAACTGTGAAGCGTATTGACTTTTGGGCTTGAGAGGGAAGGGAGATATTGTCATTCCACAGCAACAGGTTCTTCCAGATTAAGTGTTAAGAAACACTGTGTTGGGTGACCATCTTCTTTTTTGAAGTTTAGTTGAGAATGTCACATACAATTAAAAGTTTTATCTTCAGTTCCCTTTTAGACTATGGCGACATATCTGGAGTTTATTCAGCAGAATGAAGAACGGGATGGTGTCCGTTTTAGTTGGAATGTGTGGCCTTCCAGCCGTCTGGAAGCTACAAGAATGGTTGTTCCCCTGGCTTGTCTCCTTACTCCTTTAAAAGAACGTCCAGACCTACCTCCTGTACAGTATGAACCTGTGCTTTGCAGCAGACCAACTTGCAAAGCTGTTCTCAATCCACTTTGGTATGAATTCCTTTAAAAACTGGTAAAAATGATGAATACAGTGAATTATTACTTTTATGTTATTCTCATAAAAGTCATTCAATTTGAGCAAGTCACCAAATTTGAGATGAGCAATAGATTGTGAGATTCTTAGGTGGTGCATGCTTGTAGAAATCTCCCTGGCCTCATACTCCAGATAAAATTGGAATCTTGTGGGAATGAGGTAGAAGTAAAAGGAGAGGATTTGGAGTTCATTTTTTTTGTTTGTAGTCAGTTTGCTTTTGGCTTAACTGTTGACTTTATTGGTGCCTTTTAAAGTATTTTCCAAAAAAAATTCAAAAGCCTTAGATCATTTTCTGATACTTACCTGGTATGGTGATGCTGTATGCGGGAAGTAGTAGGTAGAAGAAATTTTAACTCTTAAATGATTTTATTAGGTGTAATCTTTTTGTACATGAGATAGTGACCTATGATATTTCTTTTAAATGTGGGCACTATTTGAATGAATTTTTAAATAGATGGAGAGTATCATAAAATTTTTACATGAGGGAACATTTTTTTACTTCATTTCCCTTTGCTTGTATATAATGTACCCATATATGAGAGTGTTTCTCTGCTTTTAAAATGATAGCCACTGGTTATTAGTTTTCTAAATGGGGAGGAGGGGATGAAACATTATCTTGAACTAATTCTAGGAAGTCTATCAACCCAGAATTGTTCCTGCCCAACTTCTCTTCAACTGGGCTAAGTGAAGTTGAAGTCCAGAAAGGTTTTCCTGTGTGTGAAATATGCTGTTAGTGTTGGAATTTAGTAGTTTCACATACCTGAACAATAAAGATGTTAGAAAAATTCATGAAGACTGTGTTAAGGTAACAAGCAAAGGAAATAACCTGTAATTTATATAAATTATGAAATTAAAAAAATTATCTCAGAGATTGGGAAAAAGAAAAAAAGGATTTACCAATTCTTTACTTCAGCTGTCTGCAGGAAACTTTTGGTTTACTTAAGAGCCAGAATTCTAAGTATAGTGAACGTTTTACATACCTTTATATACCTGTACACACATATAGAAATACATATCTGTGTGATTTACTGAACTTGAAATTTGCATGTGAATGCTTTCTACTGTAAAAATAAAAATGCTACCTAGTTTTAATATTTATCTTTCTCACAGTCAGGTTGATTATCGAGCAAAACTTTGGGCCTGTAATTTCTGTTTCCAAAGAAATCAGGTATGTGAATTATTTTTAAAAGTATGTGTTTCATTTTAATTGTACTACACTAAAAAAAATTAAGTGAGGTTGAATTTGTGTCTACACTGGCAGTCAGCAATTTCTGCTGAACTCAAGGTGATACTTTTGTTAAGCATAATATTGAATGTTGAACATTTGTGATTTTTCTGTCAAACAGTTTCATTATTTGGATCCTTGTCATTTACTGTAGAGGGGACATAGAGTTTCTTTTTCTTATAATTTTTCTGTGGACAGTCTGTTACCCTAAGAAAACAGATCTGTTCATATTTAACTTTAGTATTCTAATTGATTGTGCATATTACTGAATTGTAATTTTCTGATCTTTCTAACTTAGGATCCAAGTATCAGTGTTAAGCTTCTTTTTTTTTTTTTTTTTAGAGGAGCCAGCTCTAAATTGAGCTTCTTTTGATTTAAAAATTTTAAAAGTACCAAACTAGGCCAGGCGTGGTGACTCACACCTGTAATCCTAGCACTCTGGGAGACCAAGGGACCAAGGTGGGTGGATTGTTTGAGATCAGGAGTTCGAGACCAGCCTGAGCAAGAGCGAGACCCCATCTCTACTATAAATAGAAAGAAATTAGCTGGACAACTAAAAATATATATAAAAAGTTAGCTGGGCATGGTAGCACATGCCTGTAGTCCCAGCTACTCGGGAGGCTGAGGCACAAGGATCCCTTGAGCCCAGGAGTTTGAGGTTACCGTGAGCTAGGCTGACGCCATGGCACTCTAACCTTGGCAACAAAGTGAGACTTTGTCTCAAAAAAAGAAAAAAAAAGTACCAAACTAGAAGAAGCTCACGAATGACAAGAAAGACTTCTCTTTAAAAGTAACTGTGCCCGGCCCGGCGCGGTGGCTCAAGCCTGTAATCCTAGCTCTCTGGGAGGCTGAGGTGGGCGGATCGTTTGAGCTCAGGAGTTCGAGACCAGCCTGAGCAAGAGCGAGACCCCATCTCTACTATAAATAGAAAGAAATTAATTGGCCAACTAATATATATAGAAAAAATTAGCCGGGCATGGTGGCACATGCCTGTAGTCCCAGCTACTTGGGAGGCTGAGGCAGCAGGATTGCTTGAGCCCAGGAGTTTGAGGTTGCTGTGAGTTAGGCTGACGCCATGGCACTCACTCTAGCCTGGGCAATAAAGTGAGACTCTGTCTCAAAAAAAAAATAAATAAATAAAAATAAAAAAATAAAAGTAACTGTGCCCATGATAGGAATGTTCTAAAACTGGATTGGGGTGACTATTGCACACCTCTGCACACTTATCTAAAAATTATTGAGTTGTACACTTAAAATGGGTAAATTTTATGGTATGTAAACTATATTCAATAAAACTATTAGGAAAAAATTAGTTGTGCCCAACATAGTATACACTAGTATAATAGATCTTAAGCTGTTAATAACATGCATTTTATGTGTTCATATGTTTGATCATAATTACAGTTAATCTCATACTTAGATATGGCACATAATGAATGAGTCCAGTGGCAAAGAGAACAATGTACAGTTGGTGACTGGCCTAGGTTCAAAAACTGTAAGCAGATTCCATTTAAGATTTACCTCCATGAGAGATGCATAAGTATATATAAGTCTTTAAAACATTTCTCTGACCTGTTACATTCAGAATTTATGTCTATGTTTAATATAATTTATCATGAAAATTCTAAGGCATGGTAGCGTGGTAGTTAAGAGTCAGGACTCTGTAGTTAGGCCACCTGGGTTTGACTCTTAGATCTACCACTTACTTCCTGTGTAACTTTGGCACAAGTCATTTAACAACTCTTGTGCCTCAGTGTCCTTGTCTTTAAAATTAGGATAATAGTACTATACCCACTTCATGGGATTGTTCTGTGAATTAAACTGATTTAATGAGTATAAAGGATTTAGAACAGAATTTTACACATAGTAAATGCCATAAAAGTATTTTTTGTTATTATGTTTACTTAAGATCTCTACCTGCCAGTTGATAAATATGATCTGAAAATCTGTCATAGGCAGAAATAATGTTTTGTAACTCTCCCAGGTGGACCATGGAGAAAGGAGCCCCTAAATGAGTGTAGAGCTAGAAGACAAGGGATGGCCCCTGGAGGAATCTGGGTGATTTTGACCTCTTTCCTCCCTTCTGTGCACCCGAGTGGCTGGGGGTTGGTGAACAGGGTCTCTCTAGGTTGCTGCGATGTGGCCAGTGTGTCTGGGTGTCTGGGGTCACCTGTCTTGTGTTCTCCATGCTTTTTTGTAGTCATAAAGTTTTACCGTGCCAGGAGCTGCAGCCAGTGGGCAGTCATGGCCAGGATGGGGCTAGAGGTTTTTGGTGGCTCCTGCTGGGTTTCTGATGTCCTGTAATATCTGCCTTCTGGGCAGTGGCCCGTTATAGCTGCCTGTCAGCTCTTAAACTTGACTTGAATTTGATCACTCCGAGGTCTATGGCCTGTGGTGATCTTCTGCTGGGGAGATACACCTCAACTTTTGTTTTTATTATTGAACTAAAGACTTAGAATTAAAAACGAGCCCACATGCTATGAGTTTAAATTGTTTGCACAGAGTTTTAAAAACAGAAGAGAATGCCTATGCCATTATGTTAAGTGCAAGGAGCTATCCCAAAGTTGTACGTACAGGATGATCTCAACAGTGCTTAAGTAGAAAAAGTCTGGAAGGAAATATTCCAAGATGTTGAGAATAGCTGCCTCTAAGTGATAGGATTTGGGGTTTTTTTCCCCCACTCCTGTTTTCTATTTTCTTGAATTTGCCTGTTTTTCTATACTGAACATGTATTACTTTATTGATAAGAGCCAGAATAACCCAAATAAAGGCTTTTGCCTTCCACATGATGATGAGACAAGTGAAATTTATCCTTTAATTTGCAGGGCAGAGTTTAAGAAATGATTTTTAATAGTGTGTTTTTAAACATTTAGAAATTTCAACAATAACCTAAAACTGCTCTAAATAATAAAGTCTATTTTTTTTAAGTTATAAAATGATATAAGTCGGGGTTAGAAGTTTGTTTTTTTTTTAAGGGGGGGTTAGAAGTTTAAATGCTGATTTTTGTGTTTCAGTAATGTGTTCTTGTATTTTGTGCTTTCAGAATTAATATGTGATCATTACCATTTTTATAAATGGAAAATAAAAAGTGTAACATGAATATCTGTCAGCCCCAATAGAACATTACTTTGTTTTCTTTTTTTCAGTTTCCTCCAGCATATGCAGGCATATCTGAGGTGAATCAGCCTGCCGAACTGATGCCCCAGTTTTCTACAATTGAGTACATGATACAGGTACCTTGTGTGTTGTGCATTTAATAAGTAATGTTAAATATTGAGTTTCTCATGAAATCTTTTGTGTGTCTCTTACCTGGCTGGGGAAGTTAAAGCCATAAGGACAGCAGGATCCTAACCACTGGGTTTTGGTGTGTGTGTACCTACTGGCATTGTTTTTATTTATTTATTTATTTATTTATGGAGGTTTGGACGAATTTATTGACACTGTTAGCAGAGAAAAATTATTCTGTGATTTGTTACATTTTGCCACTACCTTGAATGTGTAATTTAAAATCATAAATATATATTTCATAACTAAGCCTTTGGACGATAAAAGGAATCATTTAGCACATTTATTAAAGATCAGTAAGAAATGTATTTCGAACATCAAAGAGATCAAGTCACTGAATTAAACAGCAACAACTCCCACTAATCTGGATTCCCATAGTGCTGAATGTATAGGTTTCTGTGCAGAGCTAGCCATTTATTACAGCAATCAGAAGAGATGGGGGCTGGCACACCTATTGGAGGTGGTGGCAGAGGTGGCAGGACAGGAGGACTGGGCTGGTCAGGTGAGCATGTCCCAGAGACAGCAACAACACAGAGCAGTCCAGCAGGCTATAAGGCAGGTGGATGGTCCCAGGTTGTCTCTTCTTTGGTCTTACACCACATACACTATGGTTTTGAGTGGCTCCTGAGGTCCACCCTGCCAGCCATACTGTGGGTATCCTTGGTAGGGGTACCCCTGAGGAGGTGGGTAGGGCCCCCCCATAGGTCCTGGACCCATTGGTTGTTGTGGATAAGGTGGGTATGGGGCCGTTGGACCAGGGCCAGGATATGGTGGAGGGTTCTCTTGGTTCATCAGGGACCTGCCAAATGCACCTCTCCTCTCCACGAACCACCTGGATAGTGGTGGGGCCGGGAACTCTGGCATTGTTTTTAGATCTCGATAGAAGGCTATAAAGAAAAGTGGAACTGATTAAATTCAAAATTTGTCTTCAACAGCCACTTCCCTCTCACTTGATGGTACTCCATCTTCTAGTTGCTCAGCTTAAAAACCTTAGACTCATCCTTGACATCTCTCTTTCACGTTCCATATCTAATCCACTAGAAAAGCCCAGTGACTCTGTATTCAGAATTTATCCATAATCCACCCACTTCTCTCTCCCTGCTGCTAACTGTCCTGGGCCAGCCACTGCCTCTCATTTGAATTACTTCTCCCAACTGTTCTCCCTGATTTTACCATTGCCTACTTATATTTTATTCTTAACCTAGCAGCCAGAGTAGTAACTATTTAAAAACATACGTCATATTTTTTCTCTATTCAGAAACCTCCATTGGTGAAAATGGTTCCCCTTTCACCCAGGGTAAAAGACTTTCAAAGCCTTGTGTGTTTCTTCTTGGACCTCAGTTTCTCCTAGTGTTCTCATTCAACCTAGTGGGCCTCCTTGACTCTCCTCACCAAGCCAGGAACAATCCTGCCTGAAAACTTTTGCTCTAGCTTCTTTGTCAGGTTGGAATTCTCTTTTCCCTATGTCTGTATTGCTCCTTCCCTCTCCTTCACCAGGTTTTTGCTCAGATGTTATTTTCTTAATGAGGCTACCCTGGCCTCTTTATTTAACACTTGAACCTGCCCCCTGCCTCTACTCTTTGTGCTCACCATCTCCCTTAATGTCTCCATTCTAGAAAATTTGTTCCTTGAGGCAGGCAGGGGTCTTTGTTCTTTCTGTTCATTGGGTATCCCAGGACCTGAAACAATGTCTGGCACATGGTAGGTATTCAAAAGTATTGAATAAATTATTGGACACAAATAGTTTTTATGTTTAATTTGTTTAAATAGACTCTAAGTCACTTAATGTGATAAGTAGAGCTTTGTATGGGTGTCCTTATCCTCTGAGAGTAAATATAGATCAAGACTTGTGATTTTTATACCCAATTTGCCTTTTTTTTTTTTTGAGACAGAGTCTTACTTCTGTTGCCCTGGCTGGAGTGCCATGGCATCAGCTTAGCTCACAGCATCCTCAAACTCCTGGGCTCAAGCCATCCTCCTGCCTCAGCCTCCCAAGTAACTGGGACTACAAGCATGTGCCACCATTCCCGGCTAATTTTTTTTATATATGTATTTTTTAGTTAGCCAATTAATTTCTTTCTATTTATAGTAGAGACAGGGTCTCGCTCTTGCTCAGGCTGGTCTCGAACTCCTGACCTTGAGCAATCCACCCCCCTCAGCCTCCCAGAGTGCTAGGATTACAGGTGTGATCCACCACGCCTGGCCCCCAATTTGCTTTAAAAAGGACCAGTTATGTCTATTTGTATACTGATCATTACGCTATTTTTCTTTGCCTAAAGCGAGGTGCTCAGTCCCCTCTGATATTTCTCTATGTGGTCGACACATGCCTGGAGGAGGATGACCTTCAAGCACTCAAAGAGTCCCTGCAGATGTCCCTGAGTCTCCTTCCTCCAGATGCTCTCGTGGGTCTTATCACATTTGGGAGGATGGTGCAGGTTCATGAACTAAGCTGCGAAGGAATCTCCAAAAGTTATGTCTTCCGAGGGACCAAGGATTTAACTGCAAAGCAAATACAGGTTTGTACCTTGCTTGTACAGGAGGAGGAGCAAGGACACTTCTTAAAAAATAACTAATCATTCACTTTTAGTATCATGGGAAATGAGTCTTTTTGGTTTTTTTTAAGGATATGTTGGGCCTGAGCAAGCCAGCCATGCCCATGCAACAAGCCAGACCTCCTCAACCACAGGAGCACCCTTTTGTTTCCAGCAGGTGAGACACTGATATGTAGTCTTACACATATGTAGTGGGTATGCAGAACAGCCCATAGGAGTAAGGGAAGAAAAGTATTAGAACTTTTTAAAAATTATTATTAGAGGTAAAAAAAAAATGATTAAACCTAACCAATACTTAATGTTTTATCAAAAAAGTTTTGAAACCATTATACTCAATCATTCCTCTACTCTTGAACACATGGCTGTTTTGCCCTTTTTGATCTTTAAGTAAAACTGGAAGAACCAAAAAGGCTTCTTTTGGGTGCCCTCAAAACACCTATTAGCAGGTACTCACTTCACTCATCCCATTGAGTGCCTGGGGTGCCCCAGCCAAGTTAACAGCCAGTAAACTCAATAAAATGCATTGCCTGACATGCTAGGGACAACCTCTTAACTCTGGTAACAAACCAGAATGTTTCTTTCTGTATTATTCTTAAGGCTCAAGAAAAATACAAACTAAACCGTTAGAATAATGAACATCGTCTACATAAATGGACCTTACTTGGACTGAATTCACATTAGGCACGTCCTTAGGATTTTATTGCTGCTTAAAATTTAATTAAACTGATTTGCTCTTTTCAAGTTGAGTATTTTTATGCTACATATGTAAATTGCTAAGTATTAGACTTTAAATTATGTTTGTTGATAAAATTGCTTTAAATTGTTTTGTGTTTGTAGTTTGAAATAGCTTTGAAGAAAAAGATTGCAAGTTTTTTCTACTCTGAGTAATTATTTTAAAGAGCAGTAACTATATGTCACCTAGGATTGAATACCAGAGTACTTTATTAAACCAGGATTGATGTGCCTGTTAAATATCATGCAGATTTCTGCAGCCCATTCACAAGATTGATATGAACCTCACTGATCTTCTTGGAGAGCTGCAGAGGGACCCATGGCCAGTAACTCAGGGAAAGAGACCTTTGCGATCCACTGGTGTTGCTTTGTCCATTGCTGTTGGCTTGTTAGAGGTAATTCTGAATTTATCAGGGCCTCTCAAATCATGCAGACTTGCTCTCAGAAAATATATTTGTTGGCTTTGTTTGAAAATCATTTGTGACCTAAGTCAAGCATCTGTGAAAAACATGAGAGAATTAGACCAATGGGAAGTGCTCACAGCCAGTTAATAAAAGTGTACAAACCAGGTTGGAGGAAGATAAGTACTCCTTTTCTGCATTATCATCTGTACTATTCTGCAGTATCATCAGTGTTAAGAACAGCTGAAGAGAATCCATCTTTGCACTATTTCTATGGGGAAATTAAAGCCATAATTGGAGGTAGGAGTGTGTACCTTTAAAACGCTGCTATTCACTATTTTAGGGCACTTTTCCTAACACGGGAGCCAGGATCATGCTGTTTACTGGAGGTCCCCCTACCCAAGGTCCTGGCATGGTGGTTGGAGATGAATTAAAGATTCCTATTCGTTCCTGGCATGATATTGAGAAAGATAACGCACGTTTCATGAAAAAGGCAATTAAGGTAGGTACTCTTGGATACGGGCTGTTAATTGTGGTAGCTCAGTGACAGGGCTGCTCTGGAGTGGCAGCTACTTTGCTGAGGCCATGCATCATGGTCAGCAAAAAGTTCTTTTTGGGACAATCTTCTAGATCTCGGCTCCTGTTAAATTACTGCCTCTGCTTTTAAACTTTAGTTAGAGTGGGTGGCGTTAAAATTGCCTAAAGAGTTTTGAGATTGAAAACTATGTTTTTATTTTATTTGGATGTTGTAAAGGAAATGATTTCCATATTCCTATATTTGATTACATCGTTTGGTATAGTTAAGCATATCTTGAGAATAATGTTACTGTTTCCTAAAGGTAGTTTTCCTCTTTTCACAGCACTATGAGATGCTTGCTAATCGAACTGCTACAAATGGCCACTGCATTGATATTTATGCTTGTGCCCTTGACCAAACTGGACTTTTGGAGATGAAGTGTTGTGCAAATCTTACTGGGTATGTTGACAGTGAACACATAGGAAAAATGAGTGTTATTTTAAGGAAAGAGAAATGAGTGGTGGAGCCATAGGAATGGGTGAGGCCACCTTAGGGAGGCTTTTAGGTAGCTCTGAGCTGTGTTTTCAATGGCTGGGGATAGGGGTGTGGACTCCTTGGAAGAAGATGCAGTGATTAGCAGGAGGTCTCAGGGGTTCACTACAACTGAGTCATATCGGAGTAACTTCATTTCTTCCTTAGAGTTGTTGGACTTGTACCGAGACCAGGCCAGGAAAGCAGGCAAGCATGCAGTATCTGGCCTTTGTCAGGTCACTTCCTTGTGAGAAGTGAAGAAAATAGGACCTGAATGCCGATGCAATTAGGAGAGACTTGACATAACTAAGTGGCCATACTTTGTGACTAATACGGAGCACACTCTCTGCCTAAAGGATGCACTGACTCAGAGCCTCAGTCAGTATTGTACTCACAGGTCAAAGTGTAAAGCAGTGGTTCTCAATATGTGCTGATGCCCAGAGCAGCAACCTTAGGGGCTTCTAGGAAATGATTAGGATTGTACATTCTTGGGCCTTATCCAGACCTCCTGAATTAGAAACCCTGGGGATACAGCTCTCCAGGAGATTCTGGTGCATAGGAAAGAGTGAGAATTGCTGATGTGAAGCACTAGGCTGAAGCTGGCTACACATTGGAATCACCTGGGGAACTTTTAAAACTATTCTTTCTTTGGGTCTTTTCCCAGAGATTCTGATTTAATTAGCATAGGATGTGGCCTGGGCATCAGCATTTAAAAAAGTTTTCCCAATGATTCTAACATGGAGTAGAGTTTAAGAACCATGCACCATCGGCCTCACCTGACAGATTGTTAGAAATGTGGCATCTTGAGCCTCACTCTAGACCTACTGAATCAGAACAAGATCTGCATTTGAACAAGATCTCAGGTGATCTGCGTGCACAAATGTTTGAGAATCACTTGTGTAGAGCCATAGAGTTGGCCTGAGGCTCTGCACTTCTAACAAGCTTCCTGCTCATGCTGCTGGTCCTCGTTGAATAAAAGGGTTAGGAGGTAGAAGCCAAGTCATTTGATGCTGTCCTAGAGAGCAGCATATATGTTAGGTGATAACATTAGGGTCCTGGGTAACACTGATATAGCTATGTCAGTGAGCCACATCTAATAAGATGAACTCCTACCAGGGCCCTTCAGGAGTTCTTGACTTGGAGCACCCCTAGAGAAGCTTCAGTGAATTTGTGCACAACCCCGAGTTTGCATGCCAGTGTGTATGTGTGTGTGAGTGTGTGTGTGTGTTTTTTCTGTGGGAGAGGTACCATTGCTTCCTTCAGATTCTTACTGAGGTTTCTGACTCCTGAAAGACTTAGCATTTAGATCAAATCACCTGTTGTATAAATAAGTTAGTAGTGACACTTAAAAAAAAGGATTTAGTGATTTTTAAAGATAGGTCAAGGTGAGCCAACAATTTGGAATGACTTCCAGTAAAGGCAGGTCATTCCAGGCTGCATTATAGGAGTAGATTATTGTCAAGGAAGATCATAGTCTTGTTTCCTTAGTGTCAGTCACACCTTATCCAGATTATGTTGTTTTCCATTCTGAGCATTTCAGTTTCAAAGGGCAGTATAGAAGCATTGGATATGTTCAAAGGGGAGCAGAGAGAATGGTGGAGAGTATGTGAAACTGTGTCACATGAGGAATGATTAAAGGAGCTAGAGCAGATTAAGCTGAAGATAAATGGGAGCATGAGAACTGCATCCACCAGCTAAAGGACTTTCCCATGGAGAAGGAATCAGATTAGTTCTATATGTGACTAAAGGGTAGAACTAGGACCTGTGTGTGAAAGCCACTGGAAAACAGAATTTCAGGCAGCATAAAGACAGACAAACAGGGAGTGGACAGCTTCTGGAGGGAGTGAGCTCCCTGATGCTGGAGGAGTTCGAGCCTAACCTAGATGATAACTTGGCAGGTACATTATAGAGGGATCGATGTGAGTTATGATTAGATTTGTGTGAATGTGACAGAAAACCCAAAACAAGTTTATTTCTCTCTCCATGGGGGTAGGCAGCCCAGGGCTGGTGTGTTGGTTTCATTGTCGTCAGGGGCTAAAGTCCTACTGAGCTGCCCGCCACCCTTAATATGCAATGTATGGCTTAAGAGGGTTGTTGGAGCTCTAGCCACCTACAGAAGCAGAAAGGAGGAGAGGTTAAAGAAGGACGTGCCCCTTCTTGTGAGAACACACTCCACATCTCATAAAGGACGCTCCAGCAGGCAGAACTGAGTTACATGGCCACATGCAAGGCAGGCTGGGAAACATCTTTATTCCAGGCACCCATGGAATACATGACTAAAGAAGGGGGTGGGTGGATGGATATTTGAAGTCAAATAGCTGACCCCTCACTGGAGAGTTCAGACACTCTGAGATAGCTGGACCATATATATGATCTTTCTTATGTTCTTCCCAATTCTGAGATCTTGTTTTATGAATAATGGCTGGATGCATAACATGCATCAAGCTGTGCTTCTCTGCCCCGAATACATGAAATGCTGAAATTTTGAACAATATTTTCCTCTAACTTCAAACAGCCTCAGCCGACTGTCACCCCAGAAGCCACAGTGTGCTCTCTGTCCAGAATACACTTGTCAGATGGAGGGACCATCTGAGAATAAGACCATGGCTGTTACAGGGATTGTATAAACATGCTGTTTTGTTTTTTCCTGCTGGGTGTCATATGTGTGGTGTCTTATGGATTTGTTTCAATGTATTGGAAACTTTCCATTTTATTCAAGAAATCTGTTCCATGTTGAAAGCCTTGATTAACGAGGAAGTTTTTATAATCTAAAAAAAAAAGGGATGAATATCAATATTCATGAATTAGAAAAAATAATTCTTGTAAAGTTAAGGATTTGAGGCAGTGAATTCACCTGAAAAGGATTTCCCACAGGCCTGGATATTTTCCCACACCAAAGAAGTGTGAGAGGAATTGGAGATATTCTTAAGGATTCTATGTTTAATGCTTTGGAAGTAGCTTCTAAGTACAAACTGGATTTGCTATTTTCCATTTAAGTCAGACAGTAACATCGTTATGGACCTAGTTTCTTTCTTTCTTTTTTTTTTTTTCTTTAAATTACTGCTTATAAATACTGACAGAGCATCTGAATGGCTTTCAGTCATCCTAATGTTCACTTTCTGTTTTCTTTTTTCTTTCCTAGAGGCCACATGGTAATGGGAGATTCTTTCAACACTTCTCTCTTCAAGCAGACATTCCAAAGGATTTTTAGTAAAGATTTTAATGGAGATTTTCGAATGGCTTTTGGTGCTACTTTGGAAGTAAAGGTACAATAGACTTTTGAAACTTTAATGGAATTATAGTGTTCTTATTCAATAGTCAGACTTCAGTCAACCTGAGCCTGCTGGAGATAGGCATCTAAAAATCACTTACGAGGATTCCAACAAAATGGCTATCACAAAGTACATTGTTCACTTCGTGCCTTTGCTTCTTAAGGGTGACTTGAACATTTATTAATGTTCTAAACAAAGAGTTGCCTGGCTCCCCTGGAGGCTCTGCTTCATCCTACTGGTATAGGACGGCAGGAGGTAGAAAGGGAGAGGGGTTGATTGTTAGGAGAAGCACCATGGCCAGAGGACAGGGGCAGCCACACAGTGGTCAGTGTCCACCCAGCCATCAGTATGGCTCATTGGATCGCACAGAGCTGTGGTTATGCTAACGTTTAGTGCCTGCCTGAATAATAGCCAGAGCCCCTTGAAATAGACAGCATTGTGGGTTTTGGCTTTTCCATGTAGGAACTCAAAGCCCCATACAGTTAATTCTAAGTCATTGAGCAAACATTAAAAGGGGCCGTTATAGGATATGATCGAAATCATTATTTGGAGAATTGGAGATAATAAATAAATTATCTAGGTTAAACTTTAAATCTTTAAATAACATTCTCATATGGTTGAGATTTTTTTTTAATAAAAGATGACAAAGAATGGGCATTTTACTATTTTTAGAAACAGGGTCTCACTTAGTCACTCAGGCTGAAATGTAATGGCATTACCATAGCTCACTGTTGCCTAAAACTCCTATGCTTAGAGAACTTCCCACCTCAGTCTCCTGAGTAGCTGGGACTATAGGCATCTGCCACCACACTTGGCTAATTAGTTTTAGAGATGGGGTCTTGTTATGTTGCCCAGGCTAGTCTTGAACTCTTGGCCTCAAATAATCCTCCCACCTCAACCTCTCTAGTAGCTGGGATTATAGGCATGTGCTACTGTGCCTGGTCTAGTGTTGTTGGTAGAATTGTTATCTTCTATGTGTACAGTGATTTTAAAATATAAACAGTGAGTTGAGAGAGTTGAAAATGCTCTGTTCCAAAGATGATGTAGTTTCTAAGGGTGGATTTTATTAAAGTTGTAATCAGTTGACATTGGCCCTGGAAAAGCTTGTAGGAGAGTAGTTGTGATCCACGTGGGGTTTTCTCTTAGCAGAATGATAATGTTTCCATATTTTTTCTCTATACTTGCATTGTTGCCATAATGAGAGCAGGGTGGATTTCAGTGATTTCTAACTTAATTATACTTTTACATAATTTGTTTTAGACCTCTCGGGAACTGAAGATTGCGGGAGCCATTGGTCCATGTGTATCTCTGAATGTGAAAGGACCATGTGTGTCGGAAAATGTAAGGAAAACAACTTCATCACCCTCACTTCCTGCCCCAGATTTAACCTGTTAGAAGTGTTGGAGCATGATAATCTTGCCTTGTGTCATCCATTGGGTGTGTGTGGGGTAAGGAGAAGGGCTAACCCTCATTGACAACTATAACTGAGAAGTGGTGTTATTTCCATCTGTCCATCCATCTACCTAAAGGGTGAGAGAGAAGACTGAGGCTCAGAAAGGTTAAGTATCTTGCTCAGGGTCAGAGCTAGCATGGAGGAACTAGAGTCCAGGTCCCCCTGGCTTTTGGGTTACTGTACCAAAGCCACAAGGAATTCTGTGCCTCAAAAGGCAAACAAACATTCAGCACAATCCTTCAGGAATAAACCTATGTGCTCATTGTCCTGAGAGGTGATACCTTTGTCTCACTTTCAGCTAATAATGAGCGTTATACAGCAAAGACCACCATGAGTTGATCTGGCAGCAGATGACACTGTCGTGTATGCAGATATCTGTGTTCTCTAGTAATAGATTTTAAGAGTATGTAAACAAAGTTTAGTTAACACTTGGGATGAGTGGCTTTGCCAGTGGCCTACTTCCTCTGATTATACTTTAGCTGCCAAGAGGCAAACCATATGATTTGGGTTGGTGAGGCCTCTCGAGGCTGGTCCTGGGCTACAGTTACTCAGTTATGTCCTTCCCTCATTGTTATCATCAGTGGGAGGGTGGACTGTAGAGCCACATGTGGATTCAAGGCACAAGTCTACACTACACCTAGCGCAGGAAAAAGTACTTACTTGCTCTGTGCTTCAATGTCTTTATCTGGCAAATGGGGATAATAACAGTACCTACTTTACATCATTGATAGGAGGATTAAATGAGTTCAAATGAAGCAGTTAGGACAGTGCCTGGCACACTGGAAGCCCATAGGAGATGTTGTCTTTCACGTCATCATCTTTGTCATTGTTAGTGACGAACGTTCCTGAGTGACTACACAGATTAAACTTTTGTCAAGGTTGGCAGAGGCAAGGTGATTTGAGAGAACATTCCTGTAGGACCCTGGGTGAGACAGGTTGCTGCCTGAAAGCTCCTCTGAGTGCTAAGGGGCTTAGACTCCTATTTCCTGGCAGGGCTTTGGAAGGCTGCCCTGTTCTAAAATAATTTCCACCAACTTAAAATATGCCCGATGAAGGCTTCGTGAAGCAGTTTAAGAAGATATTTTTATGAATTAGTACAAATAGATTAGCTGTTCCAGTAGAGTTCAGCCATGAAAGTTTTGATTGGAGAATGAGGATGCAAAGAGGAGGAAAATACAGTCTTCAAGCATACAGAGAAGTTTAAAGAAGGGTATAAGTGAAATGTGGCATACAGAAAAACCACTCCCCGGTGTTTCTTGTGGGAGGCCTAAGTCATGATGGGGGCGTATGGAAGAAGGGTATGATGAATCCCTGTATACCTACGTTTAGAGTCAGTAATTGTTAACATTTTGCCATAACTTCTGTGTCATCTTTTTTGCCACATTTGCTTGATCTGTCTGATTATCATCTATTTGCCATGTTTGCTTTATCAGCTTTTTTTGCAGGCCTTTGAAAATAGCTTGCAGATACCATGACACTTAGTCCTTAAGTGCATCAATGTACACATTCAAAAAATAAGGATGTTCTACCATGATACCATTATCAAACCTAAGAAAATTAACAATAATTTTCTAATATCTTATCCCCATATTCCTGATTTTCCCCCAACTGCCCTTTGTAGCTGTTTTTTTTATTTTTTTTGAGACAGGATTTCATTTTGTTGCCCAGGCTAGAGTGAGTGCCGCGGCGTCAGCCTAGCTCACAGCAACCTCAAACTCCTGGGCTCAAGCAATCCTACTGCCTCAGCCTCCTGAGTAGCTGGGACTACAGGCATGTGCCACCATGCCTGGCTAATTTTTTTTCTATATATATTAGTTGGCCAATTAATTTCTTTCTGTTTATAGTAGAGACAGGGTCTCGCTCTTGCTCAGGCTGGTTTCAAACTCCTGACCTAGAGCAATTCGCCTGCCTCAGCCTCCCAGAGTGCTAGGATTATAGGCGTGAGCCACCGCGCCCGGCCCTTTGTAGCTGTTTTAACCCCCAGCTAGCTTTGCATTTGGTATTATATATCCTTAGTTTGTTTAAAAATATCTAGAATACTGTTCCTATCTTTTTATTCATTTGTTTGTTTATTTATTTGCTTTTTAAAAAGTTAAATGACATTAATTTGTTAAAGAGACAGTGCCAGGTTAAAGAGACAGTGCCATCTCTAATAGATGATCCCACATTTTCAATGATTATCCCCTCAAGGTGGTAGTTAACTTGTTTTTTTCCTCCCTGTATTTCCTGTAACATGGAAGTTAGGATTAAAGGGTGATTAGATTCAGGCTAAGCCTTTTTGCCAACCATACTTCTGGGTGGTGTGTACTTTGTGCTGTGTTACATCCAGGGGCACCTATGTCCGCTGGTCCTCTGTTAGTGGTGCTGAGTTAGATTGCATGGTGAAAGTGGTGACTGCCCTGTGTCCTTCCATTGTAAGGGCCTGTTTTCCATTTGCCATTAGCAAGAAATCTGTTGAATGAGATTGTATTTAATAGTACAATATGAAAATCTTGTTTGCCAATAGCCTAATTGTTTTAGCATTAATTATCCTTACTTGAATCTGTTTATCTCTTTAGAATTTATAAAATGGTGATTTCCTAATTCTGTCTTTACAGTTGCTCCAATAAAGACATTTAAAGGCTAAATGCTTAAATAAGGGTTTTGTGTATTGGTGAGATAATGTTGTTTTGGAGCTCTGGAGGGTTTGTGGTCACACTGGGTCTGGTGCCTAGAGAGGGGTTAGTGAGGCAAGAAGGGGAAGCACAAAAACTCCTTTGATTCTTTGCCGTTTCTCCTGGGCACAGTGCTTTACCTTCTAGCAGTTGATAAACCCCTGCCTCTTTTAGAAAAGGCTACTAAAAGAAAAGGTGAACTCCCATCCATTCATCCATCTCATGATCTGGCTTAGGAAGTACTGAGGGAACAGAGTGCACCCTCCCCGGTCTCCACCTTAGAGTTGCTGTGTGCTTTCATGTAAGAATCTTCCCTCTGACTGTTACCTTTCTGAGATTGCTTGTTCTGTGGCCAGTTACATAGGCTTCTGACATGGCTTTGTAGAGAGACCAGACTGGCATCAGCTATACTAAGCTGACAGTGTGCAGTGTGGGTGGATTCAGAGTAATATAGAAGTATCATGACTCTTTTAACGTGTTACTTTCTAAGTACAGTATTCCACAGTTTGATAAGGGTGTGTTAGCATGTGTAGTACTCAGTGCCTATAGAATAATAGAATATAGGTTTCAGAGTCTAGTGATCTCAGTATTTTTGACATTTGTGGCCTTTTCTTCTACATGTCATGATTAAAACAGTGATATTCAGCTTCACATTTTAGTGAATCTCATATTTATCACTTGGAGCCATGGCGCAAATCAGTAAAAAGCACCCTTCATACTACTATAATCTCCTTAATTCTCTTACTGAGAATTTTTATATAGCTCTTTGCATTAAAAAATGGATTAAAAATTCATATCTTATAGCTAATGTTCTACAACTTTTTGTTTTTTGTTCTAAAAATGATGATTAAAGAAATACATAAAACTTTCACGCTAAGTAGGTAATTCTTCCTCCTACGGTTTACTGCTTCCTCAACCCTGACTTGATTCTTTGTTGACTTCAGTGTTATATACCATATATGTTGCATAATATATATGATGTAATGAAAGTTGGTCAGAGTGCCAGTATAAAACTCTTAAGTTACTGTAAATGTAAATGTTAAGCCTTCTCCTGGTCCATAATTATACTTTTTTTAGTAGAAAATTTTCAATTAAACTAAAATTTTTACCTAGAAGAAGATATTCTAAGTGGCCTGCCCTACCCAGTTAGCACTTTTCATAAACAGTGAACCATGGAGTGGTTCTGTTTTTGTTTTTTCAATTCCTCTTCTCACTCATAGGAGCTTGGTGTTGGTGGCACGAGTCAGTGGAAAATCTGTGGCCTGGATCCCACGTCTACACTTGGCATTTACTTTGAAGTAGTCAATCAGGTGAGTGGGATTTCTTCACATGCCTTCATGTCTTAGTGCCCTATTTTCTGATTTATTACAAACCAGTGTGTCTGGTTACTTTTTCCACAAACTGATACAGTGGGGTTTTAGGTCCAATGCTAGTCTGGCATGATCTGTTTTTATTCCTTCCAGGATTTAGTCAGAGTCATACAGAAAATGCTTTTGTTGTTTTATTGTTGAACTAATAGGGTCATTAGAAGAGTAGTGGCTTTTACCATCTATCCTAATGTTGGTAAATATTTGAGTGTCAGTTCTTTCCACAATATTTTTTTTTTTTTTTTTTTGAGACAGAGTCTCACTTTATTGCCTAGGCTAGAGTGAGTGCCATGGCGTCAGCCTAGCTCACAGCAACCTCAAACTCCTGGGCTCAAGCAATCCTGCTGCCTCAGCCTCCCAAGTAGCTGGGACTACAGGCATGCACCACCATGCCTGGCTAATTTTTTCTATATATATTAGTTGGCCAATTAATTTCTTTCTAT
>VSMD01092702.1:0-16672 GCA_008750895.1 Mirza zaza
CAGCCCAAGTGCCCATCAATCCAAGAATGGATTAATAAAATGTGGTATATGTATACCACGGAGTACTATTCAGCTCTAAGAAACAATGGTGATATAGCACATCTTATATTTTCCTGGTTAGAGCTGGAACCCATACTACTAAGTGAAGTATCCCAAGAATGGAAAAACAAGCACCACATATATTCACCAGCAAACTGGTATTAACTGAGCAGCACCTAAGTGGACACATAGGTACCACAGTAATAGGGTATTGGGCAGGGGGGAGTGGGGAGGGGGGAAGGTATATACATACATAATGAGTGAGATGTGCACCATCTGGGGGATGGTCATGCTGGAAACTCAGACTTGTGGGGGGAGGGGGGAAAGGGCATTTATTGAAACCTTAAAATGTGTACCCCCATAATATGCTGAAATAAAAAAAATAAAATAAAATAAAAGGCTTATAAAGTAAAACAGTTACAGTAAACTAAGTTCATTATTAAAAAAATTTTTTTAATAAATTTAGTGTATCCTAAGTGTACAGTGTTTATAAAGTCTACAGTAATATCGTAGGCCTTCACTCATCACTCGCTCACTGACTCACCGAGAGCAACTTCTAGTCCTGCAAGTTCCATTCATGGTAAGTGCCCTGGGCAGGTATAACATTTTTGATCTTTCATAACATATTTTTACTGTACCTTTTCTATGTTTAGATATACAAATACTTATCATTGTGTTACAATTGCCTACAGTATTCCGTACAATAAAAGGCTGTATAGGTTTGTAGCCTAGAAACATTAGATTATATCATATAGCCTAGGTGTGTAGTAGGGTATGATGCTCACACAAAGGTGAAATTAATCACATTTCTCAGAATGTATTCCTGTCATTAAGTGAGGCATGACTATAATTTGGCCTCAATGCAGAATTATCTGGAGCACTCTGAGGTTATCAAATATTTATTTCTTTTAAAAGTACACAAATAATGTTTAAAGAAGTGATAACATTACTATTGCCCTGGAGCAAATGCTCGGGAGGAAGTCCAATGTTCTTATATAATTGAATCTTAATTGTGTTCAAAAGAATGCATTATTTGTACACTTCTATGCTGTTCTATAATATATTCATATAATTCAAATTCAGTCAACTTAAATTTAGCTTGCCTGCCCTTTGCAATTTTCAGTAAATGTGGTGTTATTGTCCAATCTATGCCACAAACATGATACAACATAGTTAATATCTAAATAGTACTCATAACAACTTATTTAAATGGAAAGCCATTACTCTAAAACCTATTTACTGATAAGAACACTGATGAACTGAAAAATCCAGCAACTTACTCAAAGTTAAATGAAATAGTCAATGGTCGAAGTTTGAAGGTAATAGCTTCAAAGTCTGATCACTGAAGAACTTACATTTCCAATTTTGAATCTTACTACAAAGCTATAATAATCAAAGCAGTGTGGTGTTGGCATAAAACTAGATATATAAATCGGTGGTATAGAATTAAGAGCCCAGAAATACATCTTGACATTATAGTCAATTGAGTTTCAGCAACACTGTCAAGATAATTCAATGGGGAGAAAGAATCATCTTTTCCACAAATGGTGCTAAGACAACTGGATATCCACATGCAGAAGAATGAAGTTGCACTTCTTTACACCATACACAAAAATGAATTTCAAATTGATCACAAACCCAAATATAATAGCTAAAACTATAATATAAAACTCTTAGAAGAAAAGATAGGAATAAATTGTGACTTTGGGGGTAGGCAAAGCCTTCTTAGATATGACACCAAAACACAACTAAGAGAAGAAAAAAACGATGATTTGACTTTATCGAAACCAACCTTCTTGCTTCAAAGGACACCATCAAAAAAGCGAAAAGATGGTCCACCGAGTAGGAGAAAATATTTGCAAATCATATATCTAATCAGTGACTTTTATCTAGCATATATACAGAACTCTCACAACTCAATAATAAAAAGACATAACCCAATTAAAAATGGAAAAAGGATCTGAAAACAAATATCTCCAAAGAAGATATACAAATGTCCAATAAGCACATAGCCATTAGGGAAATGCAAATCAAAACCGTGATGGGATACTACTTCACAACTTACTAGAATTGTTGTATTCAAAAAGACAGACAAGTGTTGACAGATTTGGAGAAATTGGAATCTTCATACATTGCTGGTGTGGATATAAAATGGTGTGCTGTTTTGGAAAACAGTCTGGCAGTTCTTGAAAAGTTAAACATAGAGTTATTATATGTCTTAGTCCATTTTCTGTTGTTATAACAGAATACCTAAGATTGGGGAATTTATTTTTTAAAAAGAGGTTTATTTGGCTCATGATTCCGGTGGATGGAAAGTCTAGGATTAGGAAGATACATCTGGGAAGGGCCTCGGGCTGCTTTAACTCATGTTGAACAGTGGAAGGGGAGCTGGCATGTGCAAAATGTCACATGGGGAAAGAGGAAGCGAGAGAGCAAAACTGAGAAAGCCAGACTCTTTTCTATGATCCACCCTTTCAGAACTAATTCATTTCTGTGAAAACTCACCCCAATGGGAGGGCATTTAGAAGGCATTAATCTATTCATGAGGGATATGGCCCATGACCCAAACACCTCCCTCTAGATGCCATCTCTCAACACTGCCACATTGGGCATCAAATTCCAACATGAGTTTTGGCAGGCACAAACAAGCCATATCCAAACCATAGCCCCATATAACCCATCAACTTCACACCCAAGAGTAATGAAAACATATATACACACAAAAACTTGAACATGAATGTTCATAGCAAGCATTATATTCATAATAGAGAACCAGTTGACATAGTTCCTAGAGGTCAGCCTCCTGGGAGATGAGACCAGAGTGGAGAAGAATGGAGAGTACGGTTATGGAAAGCAAAATAAAAATATAAAAATAATTTTATTTTATAAAATAATTTTTATTTTATAAAAATAAAAATTTAAAAAAGGCCAAAAGGAAAATATCCAACACACCAGAAAAACCACCAAACCACCAAACAGAGTATGGAGGAAAAACATCTCAGAAAGACAAAGGCTCACCTCCCATGTACCAAGAGCTTCAGAAAAATGAGTTGACATAATAAAGAATAAATGGAATCCAACCAAGGAGTTCCAACTAAGACAACAAGTGAGGGAATCTTCAGGATGACAGCTATGTCTCATGCCTAGACATCAACTTGTCCAGATTTTAGAAGGAGGATGGGAGGTGGAGAAGGAAGGCACCAGGGGGAAAAAATGAACTGACAGATTATCTTAGGTATGAAAGAATTTGGAAAAATTGCTAGGAATTTGACCCATCTGTTGGGGTATTTGGGAAAAAATAGTAATGAATACATAGAAAGCTAAAAAAAATGAGAAAAAAGAAAGATCAGTAATCCAAGTGAAACAAAAGTTGTAGAGAGAGTAATCATAGAGAGAGAGAAACCCAAAAAAGCCATCCAAAGATCCAAATGATGACTCCTGAGAAAGTACCATCATTTGGATATTTGCCCAACTTTTAGAACTTATGACTGGTATTAGAGAAGCAATGGCATCCAAATGAATGGCAATCTACCTACCAGCAACATGCGGGTGCTTAAATAATCTTTAACCTATCTCCTTCCACCCCTCCCCAACACCAAGGGGATAAGAGCATGGCAGTACAAGAGAGCTGGGCATGAGGACATGTGCTCCCCCAGGCCCCTCATGCAAAGCCACAAGTTTAACCTACGCTGGTGGGACAAGAAATTTGAATCAAATATGAGAATGATTTTTTTTTAAATGAACAGAACTGAATCTTAGTAACAGAAAAGGCACTCTTAACAACCAAGGGACTGGAACATTATGGAAATCTTATATCATCAAGAAAGCTTTCTAACCAAGGAAAAAGAGGTTTGACAAGGAACACAAATAGCAATTTTTGAAAAATAAAGAAAAAATTGTTATTATTGCACTTGAGAGTCCTCAATCAGACCAGTTATAGAAATCAGAATAATATCAGATAGAGGTAAATGCTATGTAGAAAATTAAAACAGACATGACAGAGGTGAATGTGTTGCTACTCTAGGATGGATGATGAGGAAAAGCCCCCATGAGAAGCAGCCGTTAAGCTCATTTCAGAATGAAGAAGCCACCTGCAGGAATATTGGGGAGGGCATGGAAGGAGATTAGGCAATCTTCCTGGAAAGAAGCTACAGCTGGTGAGAAAATAAACCCAGCATGGCTTAGGTGTTGTGGGCTAGGAGGAAAACAGGACAAAATGAGATCACAGAGATATGTAGAAGTCAGACCTGAGTCATTACCCTGATGGCAGAGGGAGCAAGTTGTACTCTCCCTGAGGGCAACAAAGATATATGCTTTTTGTGAGCCAGATATGGATCCTAGGTGCTATGGTCTGAATATATGGAAATTTCTCAGCATGGCCATGTTGTAAGGAATGAAAACGCATGGGTGAGAACAATGAAGGTGTGGCCAAGCAAATGTTTCATAAGGAGATTAGTATGGATAGAAGGAAGCCAGACGGTTTTCAGTAAGACAATGGAAGAATGACACTAAAAACATTTTGGAGAATTTCAAGGTTGCCCTGCCTATCACTAGACCCAGAATGCCAGGGCTTGGGAGGCAAACAATTTCAAGACTCTACTCCCTACATTCTGATGCAGCAGTCCTTGGTAATTCCAGCTATGGCTCAAGTGGGTGAGGCTCAGGCCATCTCTCTGGAAGGCATAGATGGTGCACAGTGTACAAGCTGTCGGGGGGCATGGCTACCTCCACCTAGATTTCAAAGGATACCCCAAAGAGCCTTGTGGCTGAGACGGCTGCCACAGGAGTGGGAGCAGACAGCCCCCACTACAGCAATTTATAGTGGAGCCATAGGGACAGGTCACTCCTGACACCCCAGACAGGTAGAGCCACTGGAGTGTAGTTGCAACCTGGGAGAGCCACAGGCATGTGACTCCAACCCAGGAGAGATGCATTGGCTTCTCCCGGCAAAGCCATGAGAGCAGGGTCACCCATACCCAACCCCAAAGTGTGTCTAGAACCTAGAATATGAAGTCAAAGATTATTTTCAAGCTTTAAGATTTAATGTTGTTTTCTCTGTTGCATTTTGGATTACTTGGGACCTGTTACTTTTTTCTTTCCTATCACTTCCCTTTGGAAGAGGAATGTTTATCTCATGCCTGTTCCACCACTGTATTTTGGAAGCACATAACTGGTTTGGTTTCACAGGCTCACAGCTTCCAACTGGAAGGCAAAGGAATTGCTTCAGAATGAACCTAACATTGAGTTTCATCCATATCTGATTTAGATGATATTTGGATGTGACTTTGACTTAGACTTTACAGTTGATGCTAGAATGAGTTCAGACTTTAGGGGGTACTGGGATGGAATAAATGTATTTTCATGTGGGAAGGACATGAACTTGGGAGGTAGTCAGGGGCAGAATGCTAAAGTGTGAATGTTTGTGTCCCCTCCCCCTCAAATCCGCAGGCTGAAACTTAATCCCCAGGGTAGTGTGTTGGGAGGTAGGACATCTGAGACTTGATTAGGTCATGAGGGCTCTACCCTCATGAATAAAATTAGTGCCCTTATAAAAGAAACTTGAGGGAGCCCATTTGCCCCTTCTGCAATGTGAAAACACAGATGCCTTCTTTGAAGAATGGATCCTCACCAGTCTCCAAATCTGCTGGCATCACAATCTTGAACTTCCCAGTCTCCAGAAGCAATAAATTTCCATATTTAATAAATTATCCAGTCTAAGGTATTTTATTATAGCAGCCTGAATGGACTAAGATACTGTGAAAAGAGCTGAACAAGATACTCTGGCCAATATGCCAGCATGGACTATAACACAGAGGCAACCACTAAAAGCCCAGAGTTGGGAGGGGCAGTTGTAAAGCCATTAGACAGAGGAGGCATAACCCAAGCCAAGTGACCTGTAGCCAGAGTCCCCAGTGGGGGAAATCAACAAGGAACCCACAAAAGCACCCATGAGGGAAGAGTTGGTATTAGACATTGGCCACACTCAAAGGGCACCAAGTCCAGATGGCATCTGTACCAGGCTGGTCTTTTTCTGCTCCCTTAGGTTTCCCCTCCTCCAATCCCAGAGGGACCAGAGACAACTAGTAATGAAGGAGCAAGGAGGATCAATAATGAGGGATAGGCTGCATCTCATTCCCCATTGTAGATGTCCCAGCATGAGGCATACTTGAAACAGGTGGGTTAGAGGAGAGGAAGGGGCATGGGAGACAGCTTTAAAGAAAGTAAGATGTTGATGTTTTGACATTAGACTGGAATTTTTATTACCTGAAAAAAATGAACATAATTCCACAATTCTTAAGAGTGACCAGAAAAGCTATGGGGCCAGAGAATTCCTCTAGAGACAGGGAAAGACAACCAAAAATATCACATATTTCTCTGGGTGCAATCTAGAATTTTTCTTCCTTTTGCTTATTTGTATTTTCTAACTTTTCTTAAATGATATTAGTTGCTTAGTAAGTTTTTTTTTAAGAAGGTACTACATTTACTTCTCAAAAAATCTTCATGGTTTAAATGGCATTTGAAATGATTTTTGGAGGTCATTGACTTGGGCAGGCAGCAGCAGCCTAAGGAGGAAGTTTTTTCTACTGGTGAAGGAAGATGAGGCCCAGGGCATGTTTGTATAAAAGGCTGTTTGGTGTATTAGTCAGAGTTCTCTAGAGAGACAGAACCAATAGGATAGATGGATAGATAGTTAGATGAAATTTATTAGGGGAATTGGCTCAAGTGATTATGGAGGCTGAGAAGTTCTGGGACAGGCCATCGGCAAGCTGGAGACCCTGGGTGCTGACAGTGTGGCTGATGCCAAGTCACACTATCAGAAGCCAATGGTGTAATTCTCAGTCTGACCTAAGAATCCAGAGGGCCACTGGTATAAGTCCTCAAGTCCAAAGGCTGGGGAGCCTGGAGTTGTTGTCCAAGGAAAGGAGAGGGAGAGTATATCTCAGCTACAGCAGATAGACTGACATATTCGCCTTTTTTGTTTTTGTTCTCTGGACGTCCAGCAGATTGGGTGGGGCCCACCCACACTGAGGTGGATCTTCCCCACCTGGTCCACTCAGCCTCAACTGCTAATCTCCTCTGGAAACACCTTCACAGACACACCCCAAAACAGTGCTTTACCAGGCTTCTAGGTGTTCCTTAATCCAGTCCAGTTGACGCTTAAAATTAACCATCACGGGGATGGCGGATGAGGAGGAAGACCCCACCTTTGAGGAAGAAAATGAAGAAATTGGAGGAGGTGCAGAAGGTGGACAGGGTAAAAGAAAGAGACTTTTTTCTAAAGAATTAATGTATAACTTCAGTCTAATCATGAGAAAACATCAAAAAAACCAAAATTGAGGGACAGTCTTCAAGATAACTGACCAGGATTCAAAAGTGTCAAGGTCTTGACAGGGAAGAGATGAGTAACTGTCAGAGGTTGGAGGAAACTAAGGAGGCATGACAACTAAATAGTGTGGGATCCTGGATCAAAAAAAGGACATTGGTGGAAAACTGGTAAAATTTGAACAAGTGAGATGTATGATGTATAGCTTTGGAGATGACCAGAATCCTTATACTGAGTCAGTAGATATTCTTGAAGACCTTGTCATAGAGTTCATCACTGAAATGACTCACAAGGCAATGTCAATTGGAAGACAAGGTCGAGTACAAGTTGAAGATATCGTCTTTTTGATTCGAAAGGACCCAAGGAAGTTTGCTAGGGTTAAAGACTTACTTACTATGAATGAAGAATTGAAACGAGCTAGAAAAGCATTTGATGAAGCAAACTATGGATCTTGACACCTTTTGTAGTAACTGAAATTCCCATTATGTTCTAGGGAAAATGTATATAATTGTATATTTCTATAGTAAGGTCTTGATACCTACCTATGTAAATGAAAGGTGGAGAAACACAGTTTTCTGCCTTTATTTTCATGCCTTAGATTTTAGAGTGATATTGGATTAATTGCCTGCCTTTATATGACCATACTTGAATTACTTATTTGGTTTTAATGACCACACATAAGTTAAAGTACCTTACAAACCATGCAGTTTCTTCTGACTTTGACTATCTAAAGGATGAAATAGTATTTATGTGTTAGGTGTATTTGTGTCCTTGTAAGCTATACTGTAGCTGTTTAATATGTGAAATTTAAATGGCATCTTTGACTCTGTGATAGCTGAAATGTGCTTTATGTACTCTGAAGTTTTTATACAAAAGTAGTCTGAGAGGTTATTATAGTGAACTTTTTTGTGTTTCTTTTAAGGAGATGATACAGGAAAATAAAGGTTTTTTGTAAGAATGTTTTAAAAGATAATTTGTTGTAATATTCTTTTTTTCAGATAACAAGAATGATTTTATTTTCTTTGGAGAAACTGAAAGTTTCATGTGAATGGTTCTATGTTGGAAGGCTTTTTTGATTTAAAACTTTTGGGGGCTTATAACATACTATTTGTTAAGTTTTGGGATAACTCATTTTCCCAGATCAGATTAAAGCTTCTAAAAATAAATGCTTTCAGTAGCAAGAATGACATTTCTTAAAAATTGAATGGCATTCATGGCAAGATAAGCATTTAGGATAGTGTTTTATTAACATATTTGTAAGTACTTGTTCATTTTGGAAATGTGTACTTGATGAAAACCATATGTGTCTATGGAAACTACTTTTGTCTTTTTTTTTTTTCACCAATCACAGAAGCAGAACTAGATGGAAACTACTTTTGTAGTCCAGGATATACAGGTTTTGTGTGTATGTAGCTTATTGTATTAAATTATTATTGCACTTACCTTAAAATTAGGATTAAAATTGCATTTAAATAGAAAAAAAATAAAAGCCAATAAAAATGGATAGTGGCATGGATGTTGAGAAAAGGGAACTCTTAATACATTGTGGGAATGTAAATTAGTAGAATCTCTGTGGAGATTTCTCAAAGTACTGAAATGATGCTGAAGAATGATACTGGATTTCTATCTCTCACCATGTATGAAAACTAACTTCAAGATGAATTAAAGACTAATATGTAAGACCTGAAACAATAAAAAATCTTGAAGAAAACCTAGGAAAAACTTGACTGGACATTGACTAGGCAAAGAATTTAGATCTACCATTTGATATTGCAATGCCATTGCTGTGTATCTAGCCAAAGGAAATGAAATCATTATATCCAAAAGATACCTGCAGTCATATGTTAATTGCAGCAGAGTCCACAATCACAATGATATGGAAGCAATTTAAGTGTCAATCATTGATGAGTGGATTAACAAAATGTAGTACCTATACACCATGGAGTACTACTTAGTGATAACAGAGAATGACATAATGTCTTCTGCAGCAACTTGGATGGAACTGGAGGCCATTATCTTAAGTGACATAACTGAGGGACAGAAAAATAAATGCCACATGTTCTCACTTATATGTGGGACCTAAACTGTAGGTAAAGGAGAGCACACAGAGTGGTATCATGGCCCTGGAGACAAAATAGGGGAAAGTGGGAGGTAGTGAGGAATGAAAAATGATCTATGGGGTACAATGTACACTATTCAAGTGATGGGTACACAAATATCCCAGACTCCATCACTACACAATAAAAACATGTAGTAGAATTCAACTTGTAACTCCTAAATAATAAAAACAAATTTTAAAAATTAAGATGAAGTATGTAATTAGAAGTTTTCCAAACCTTTGGCTTGGTTAAAATAAGTGAGCTTGCTTTATCTAAAATAAGCTGGTGTGGTTCTTTTAGAATTTAGAGCTATGTAAGTCAGGCAGTAAATTATTGCTTCTCTTTGCCCAGGACAAAGGGTTCAAGTGAGTCCAAGACCTGGACTCACTCAATTACTAAAGATTATGAAACAAACTCTTCTGATCCTCATTTTAGTCAACAGGTGCTATAATCATTAACTAAATTAATATTTATTTTCCAAGTCACTGTGTAATCTTAATCATGAAATGTTGCATTATATTACACAGTGAGTCAATGTCAGTGGACCTGGTTAGGCTGAATATTTTGCTTGCAGGGTAGGGTGCAAGTGCAGGGGATATGGGTTCTGGCTTCAGTTCTACCATCAGCAGACACCATATCCTTTGTCAAGGTACTGAATCTCTGAGGTCCAGCTTCCTTATCCCTAAAATTGGAATAATTTCACCTGAGGCAAAGCTAATTAAGAGAATCAAAAGATATATGATAGGTGTGCAAATTCTCTGTAAATTGTCAGAATCCCTGTAAATATGACTGATAAAATATTGTATAACTGGCTCTTGACATAACTTCTTTTTTCTTAATAAAAATCTTAGAAATGTACTGGTTCATTAAAAAATATGAGGATATCCTTTTAAAACATGCTTTTGGGGGGGTCATAAGACGGCTGCCGGGACGCCGGTTCTTGACTGAAGTAAAGATGTGGAGTGGGCTGCTACCTTCTGGCCTAAATGAAAGTGATGTTGAGTCAAATTCTGAAGATGAAGCCATAGTAGAGGACTCTGGACTTAGCTTACAGGAAGATAAAGATGATGGAACCATTAGAAACACAGAAATCTCAGATTTCCCAACAAATGTATCAGAAATTGAAACAAAGGCAAATGTCAATGCATATGAAGAGTGCCCTTCTGGAATTCCCTTAGATATGTGGAATAAATTTCAAGAATTGCACAAAAAACATTCTGAACAGAAAAGCTCAACCTCAAGATTCAGAAGGAAAAAAAGAAAATGCTCCAGAAAAGATAAACTGAAGAATGAAAAAGAATCTCATAGTGAACAGTCCTCAAATGAAACCCAGTGGAAGGAACTTACTCAATATTTTGGAGTCAATGATAGATTTGAACCACCTGTTAAAAAGAAAAATGTTGAGAAGTCAGGCCTTGAAAAGAGGATAGACCAGGCTGTGGACGAGTGGAATATTGAGAAGGCTGAGGAACTCAGCAACCAGCTAGCTTGGTGTAAAAATTGCCAAAGCAATTGCCTGCCACAACTTCGTAAAAGCCACAAAGGAGACTGAAAATTCACAGGCTGCTTGAAAAAAGAAGAAACTTGCATGGGGATTTGAAGCAAAGAAGAGATGGGAAACCAAAAGCAACATGGGATATATGTAACTTGTCAGAGTTCTTCAAGACATTTGTAGACTCAAGTGCTCAATTTACTGAAAAGATTTTCCTGCTTATGTTAAATATGTCAGGAAATTGATAGAAGTAGAAAAAATCAGCATAAAATTTGGGAGTTGATTATCAGCTCTTTTCAATCTTTCTCTAAGGAATTCATCCTATTGAAGTGAATAAAATGAAGCATTCTGTTATTTGTATGAAGAAATCTAAGAAAAAATATAGAAAAAAAGGATGGGATTTTATTTATTTGTATAGACCTACAGTATAAAATCAATTTTGCTTTTTATCCATTTGGTATAGCACAGCCAGTGAGCTCCTTGTACTTTTCTTATCTGTACTTGGTATAACTGCACTTTTACTGGAATTGTGTTTTTAAGATTGGCAAGTGTTTATAATGGATTAGTCATAAGTGCAGAAACATCTCAATTGATACTGTCTATACAAATGATTTTAATTACTTTAATGTTATAAAAGTAATTATTGATTTTCTATTGGAGGTAATAGAATTGATATTTCAAAATTATATAGTAAAAGCAATTAATTTTTGTGTAGATAAAATATTACAATAAAAAGGGGACAGAATATAGTATTTGAAGGATGATTTAAATTGAGCTTTGCCTAGAAATATCTTCCTAAATATCTTTCTTGACTATATCATTCTTTAATTTATGAGGTGGTTCTTAGAAGAGAAAATGGTATAATTGTATTAAACAGACAATTTAACTCAAGATACTATAACTTTGAACCTTCTAAGACCTCATTTATTTTTACTCCTCTTTCCCACTACTCCTTAAAAGATGGAATGAATTAATAAAGAGAAAGGGAGGATTGATAAAAAAACAAAACAAAACAAAAAAAACACATGCTTTTGTATAAGTATTGTCATTAATGATCTAGTAATGTATATCATTCTGGTTGCCATCTCTTGTTCAGTTTGCACATTGTGTTTGCTCTGTGTGGTGGATCTGTTTAATGATTTCCCTACCTCCCATCCTCTATTTCATTCACAACTGTTATTCTGTCTATAATTTCCCTTCCATGCTGTGCATTATTTTATGTTTTATTTCTGACAATTACAGATCAAAATCAACATAAATATTAGGTTGGTGCAAAAGTAATTGTGGATTTGGATTGTGAGTTTTAAATAATGATAACTAGCCACAAACATATCTTTATTAATCAAAATAGGAACCATTACAATCAATATATTTTTGCCTATGAGAAATGTTTGTGTATTCCTGTAGCATAAAAATCCATGCTTTGGGATTTGATGAACTGTTAGAAAACATCAATTTCTGTACCCTGCTGATTGTGGAAGCATTTTCCCTGCAAAAAGTTGTTGAGATGCTTGAAGAAGTGGTAGTCAGTTGGCAAGATGTCAGGTGAACATGGCGGAAGAGGCAAAACTTCGTAGCCCAATTCATTCAACTTTTGAAGCATTGGTTTTGTGACATGGTTGGATGTTGTCATGGACAAGAATTGGGCCCTTTCTGTTGACCAATGCCAACTGCAGGCATTGCAGTTTTCAGTGCATCTATCAATTTGCTGAGCATACTTCTCAGATGTAATAGCTTCTCCGGGATTCAGAAAGCTGTAGTGGATCAGACCAGCAGCAGACCACCAAACAGTGACCATGACTTTCTTTTGGTGCAAGTTTGGCTTTGGGAAGTGCTTTGGAGCTTCTTCTCAGTCCAGCCACAGAGCTGGTCATCAGTGGTTGTAGTCCAAGACCCACTTTTCATCACAGTCACAATCTGATTGAGAAATGTTTTGTTGTTCACTCAATGAGAGAAGATGACACTTCAAAATGACAATTTTTGGGTTTTGGTCAGCTCATGAGGCACCCACTTATTGAGCTTTTTCACCTTTCCAATTGGCTTCAATTGCCAAATGACCATTGAATTCTTCGACAACTTCTTGTGTAAGAGGATTAGCTTTCATGATTGCTCTCAGTTAGTCGTTGTAAAGTTCTGATGGCCAGCCACTGTGTTCCTCATTTTCAAGGCTCTCATCTCCTTTGCAAAACTTCTTGAACCACCACTGCATTATACATTCATTAGCAGTTCCTGGGCCAAATGTATTGTTGATATTGCAAATTGTCTTTGCTGCTTTAGGACCCATTTTGAACTCAAATAAGAAAATCACTCAAAACTGCTTTTTGTCTAACATCATTTCCATAGTGTAAAATAAATATAAAATAAACAGCAAGTAATAAGGCCTTAGCAAAAACACATAAAGTGATAAATGTGCATTCAGATGATGTATAACATAACCACATTATTTAAGAATGTATTCCAATATCAAATTGCAAATTTAGTGATGCTAAAACCCAATTACTTTTGTAGCAAACAAATAACTGTGTCTGGAAGTGATTGGCCTCCAACATATTACAACTAAAATAGAATCTCAAGGTTGAGCACTGGACAGAAAGAGAAGAAGACTAGAGAACATTTTATTTTATCTCCATCAACGGGACAAATTTTACTCTGGGGGAATATAAAGTTGTTATAGCTGATTGATCACTTTCTCAATCAAAGAGTCACAAGTGAATTCAGAATGTCACCTAATGAGGTGAAATGAGAAGTGAAAGCATCTTCTGTGATATTCCTGCCAAAGCTACATATATAGAGTCCAATAACAAGGCAACATCAGAAATCCCAAATTTAGAGACATTTTACAAAATGACAGTCTATACTAAAACAAACAAACAATCAAAAAATCAAGGTTAGGATTATGGAAAACATGGCGGAGTAGGGGTGCCCTCCTGGCTCTCTGCTCCCAGAGCGAAAAGTGAAGAAAGCGGATAGTCACACGCGAGCGATCTGCACTTCCACAGGACCAGCTTCGCAAGCCTGCAGACATCCACCAGGAAACGGAGGGATAAGACCATTTACAGCCTAAAGCAAAGGTGAATCGATTATTCTTCCACAAAAATCGTGGATTCAGAGGCACACAACAGGGAAGGAGCGAGGCGCGGTTTAAGCCGCTGCCGGCTGGCAGTGGCGCCAGCCCTACCTGGTGCTGAGCAACACCTCCTCCTACACCGAGCTCCACTCCCACGTAGGCCAGGAAGTACCTGAAGTTGGTGAGAAGTGGCAGCGTGGGACAAAGCCGTGTGGAGAGGAGACTAGAGCAGGGAACACTCTGAGTTCTCCAGAACACACAGCAGTGGCAGTATAAGGAGGAGGAGGGTCCAAGCCCAGCAACCCCTCTCCGCGCAGCAGGACCCAGAGCCCACTCGGGCATCTCCCTGCAGAACACTCCCAGGTCAAGGTTAAGGGGAGTTTACACAGAAGGAGGCTTTGACTTTGGATATAGAGGAGGTTTGGGACAGCACTGAGAGATTAGAGTGCCCTAAATTAGACTCCTTGATCCATTAGGACCCCCCTTCCTCTGCCCCTCTGGCACCGCTTCCGCCTCCGCATTCCAGCGCTGACTTGGCATTCCAGCGCTGACTTGGGCTCGGGGTTTGGAGGGGAGGTGCAGAGACAGTGCTGGTTCACGCCCCTGCTCCACCAATTTGATATTGGACCGTCACTTGCTGCACAAGTGGCACTGACTCTGTGCTCAAAGAGTGGACCCTGCCTGGACGGGGCAGTACTACAGCGGAGATTGCCCTTGGTAGATTTAAGGCAGAGAAACATTGTCTTCTACACTCTCCTATGACCCGGAGCCCTGCCCTGGACTCCAAAGTCTCTGTCCCAGCCTTGGGGGCAGAGCTGAGGTAGAAACTGTTCTCATTCCTGCCGCTTATCTCCACCGGTGTAATTAAGAAGTCAGAAGACTGGGATTGGTGGGTCCCATTGCCTGCCGCCCGCTTCTGGTTGGTCTCTCCTTACATAGGTCTCCCAGGCTCGGTGTCCAGGCCTTGGAGTTTGACTGGGCAGGGCCGAGCCTCATAGGAGGCTGCCCTTGGTGGATATAAGGCAGAGAGATTTTACTACCCGCACACTCTGGTGACTGGGAGCTGGGCCTTTGGCTCCAAAGATTCTAGCCCCGCCTTGGGGGGTGGAGCTAAGATAGGAACTGTTCCAGTTCCTGCCATCTATCTCCACCTGTGTAATTAAGGAGGCAGAAGACGGGAGGCCGCCGGAGCAGCCCGGAGACCAGCGGGAAGGGTAGGTGATTCAGCCATTTCCCCTCCACTGCATCTCGGACTGCTGGCGGGCTGCCCAGCGGGTAGAGAGACCTGCAGACACCAGCCCAGCGACGGCCGCTGCAAGTGAGCAACACCACCTACTGCCTCAGAAACTAAATAAGACGTGTGAATACCCAAACAAAAACCTAAAGGAAAGAAACAACAACTGAGAGAAATGGGAAGAAATCAGTGAAGGAACTCCGGAAATATGAAGAAACAAACGGAAAACACACCCCCAAAGAGGAGCACCAGTCCCTTAGAAACAGACAACAACCAAAACCTGGCAACCAAAATGACAGAAGAGGAATTTCGTATGTGGATCATAAGAACACTCACTGACCTGCAAGAACAACTCAATAACCGACATAAAGAAACCACAAAAAGCCTCCAGGATATGGAACAAAAGTTCACTAAAGAGATTGACACAGTGAAGAAAATTTTAACCGAAGTGTTGGAGATGAAGAATCAACTCAGGGAACTACAAAATACAGTAGAAAGTCTCAAGAACAGGGTAGATCAAACAGAAGAAAGAATCTCAGAGATTGAAGATAACACCTTCCAATTAAATAAATCAGTCACAGAGATAGAACAGAGAAACAAGAGAAATGAGCAAAGCCTACAAGAGCTGTGGGACTATGTGAAGAAACCTAACGTGAGGGTCATAGGGTTACCAGAAGGGGACGAAGACATCACTCAAGGGTTGGACAAGCTTTTTGAAGATATAATAGAGGAAAATTTCCCAGGCCTTACTCAAAATCTCGATATACAAGTGCAAGAAGCTCAGAGGACCCCTGGGAGATTCAATGCAAACAGGAAGACATCACGACATGCAGTCATCAGACTGACCAAAATATCAACTAAAGAGACCCTTCTAAGAGCTGTAAGATGAAAAAAGCAAGTAACTTACAAGGGAAAGCCAATTCGAATAACATCAGACTTCTCTAATGAGACTTTACAAGCAAGGAGAGACTGGGGCCCCATTCTCACTCTCCTGAAACAAAACAATGCCCAGCCTAGAATCTTATTCCCTGCAAAACTAAGCTTTGTATATGAAGGAGAAATAAAGACATTCCCAGACAAGCAAAGCCTCAGAGAATTCACCAAGACAAGACCAGCCCTACAAGAAGTACTCAAAACAGTGTTACACACGGAACACCATAATAAAAACTCACAAATATAAAAACAACCAAAACCCAAAGATTAAAGGCCAGATATTACTATGGCTCAAGAGAGAAATCAGAGCAACAACATCCAACCCAACAGAATGAACAGTAATCTACCTCACCTATCAGTTCTCTCAATAAATGTGAATGGC
Organism: Mirza zaza; assembly: GCA_008750895.1. Taxonomy (NCBI): domain Eukaryota; kingdom Metazoa; phylum Chordata; class Mammalia; order Primates; family Cheirogaleidae; genus Mirza; species Mirza zaza. Next base: position 16,571 of record VSMD01092702.1, read on the forward strand.
TTAAACTCTCCACTCAAGAGACATAGGCTGGCTGAATGGATAAGAAAATATAGGCCAAGTATATGCTGTCTTCAGGAAACACATCTAACCTGCAAGGATGCA
>VSMD01092704.1:0-91670 GCA_008750895.1 Mirza zaza
AAATAGAAAAAAATATAAGATTGTAGTAAAAGACATAAACTAATGGAAGAAACAGAGAGATATACTATCTTTTTGAATGAGAAAACTTGAAATTCTAAAGATAACAATTCTTCTTAAATTAGTAAATATAATCCCAGTCAGAATCCCAACTTGGTGGGTGAAGGTGTTGTCAGATCAATCAACATAATTTTAAAGTCCATATAAAAATATAAATGCAAGAAAATTGCCAAACTTGAAAGAAAGATCGTCAGAATGGGGAACTTGCACCAGCAGATCTCAAAGCATACTGTCATGTTACTGCATTTAAAACAATATATGAGCTCAGAAATATACAAGGAAATCTTTGGAACAGCATATAATCCATGGATAGATTAAGGTATATAGGAAAACTTAATGTATGCTAAAGGTGGCATGTCTTTCCAGTAAGGAAAAGCTCGATTATAAATTAAATGATTTAGGGACAATTAGCTGTCCATCTGGGGAAAGATTCCATTTGGATTAGATTCCATTTGGAGTAAAGATCTAATGTGAAAAATGGAACCTAAGCTATTAGAAGAAAATATGGGCGAATACATGTATGGGGGAAGCTGTCTTTCATTGTCCATAATCCATAAACAAAGAATTGCAAGACAGTAAATTCATAATCCATGAAGAATAATTGGCAGATTCACTATGTAAAAATTTTAAAATGTTTATATGACAAGACACCATAAACAAAGCCAAAAGAAGAACAATAGCTTGCAACCCCTATGACAGAGGTAGTGTTTAATATACTAAGAGGTCTTACAAATTGATTATAAAAGAAAAAAGATAAATAACCCAGTATAAAAATAGGTAAACCCAGTATAAAAATAGGTAAACTGGAAATGCAAATCACTAATACACCTGTGAAAAGGATCAGCCCATTAGTAATGAGAGAAGATAAATTAAAACAACTGAGATGCCATTATTTGCCCATCAGGTTAGCGAGCAGTTTCAAAGATGGAGAACTTCCAGTGCTGATAAACATGTCAATAAGCAGGCACTCTGCACTGTTGGCTGATTGTTTCAACCTTTTTATGGAAATAAAATGTAGTGACAGTCATTCAGATAGTTCAATGTGCTTATCAAGTTTGGCCCTACAATTCCACTTCTAGGATTCTTTCCCACAGAAATAAAAGTACTAGAACATTGAAGATGTTTGAATAAAGCTGTTTATTCCTGTTCTGGTTATGGTGGTCAAACTTGGAAACAATCTGAATGTTCGTCCACAAGGGAGTGGTTGGTTAAAAAATGGTATGTCTGTCTTGTGGAATATTATGAAATTATTTTAAAATGACGTAGATATATAAATTTGAAAAAATATCTAAAATATACTGATAAGAATGAGTAGCAGAAATGTGTGTGGGGTGGGTGTGGGTGTATGTGTGTGTGTGTAAAAATAACCATAGGGAAGATTTTTTTTTGACTTTAGCTTTTATTAAGACAGCATACTGAGCCTCCCTCATATTTTTCATCAATATTTAGATAGGACAATAAAACAAATTTTAATAAGAACAAATGCTAATAAATACAAAATAATGAATGGTATTAACAAATGGAAATTTGATGGGTCAGAGTGGTAAATAATTGTTTTGTCCATATACTGTGTCAGTTACTATTCTAAGATTGGAAGAATGGGCTCCACATGTACTCGCCATCAAATTGGTACTGACTAACACTATGGTGCTCACATGGTGGTAGTGTTCACCAGGGATTAGAGGGTTGGCGGGGTAGACTCACAACATAGGGAAGATTTTGAAAGGCTATTCAACAAACTGTTTATCTCAGGGGGTAGCTAAGAGTGGGACCTAACTCATTTTTGCTTTATACCTCTCTGCATTTTTAAATTGATTACAATATGCAAGTATCTCTTCTATATAAAACATAATGACAGCAAAAGAGCTTTGTTGAATTGTTCTTTGAAGTTGTGCCATCTAATCAACCCTTAGGAAAATCCCAGTTGATTTATCACAGGGATGATACTGAAAAACTGTCTGCATGTCACATGGAGTCTCCTCTATGAAGACCTATGGGAGAAATTTCCACTCCAACCTCAATCCCCAGATACCTGTGGTTCTTTTGAGTAACCGATTTGCTTTTATCTTTTGCACACTGGGCATCTGGTAACTGATTGTGTCTTCTTTTGCTGTGACAACAGGAATGTCAGAGTCAAGTTGGAGACTGTACAGTTTATTGAATGGCCATATTAGGTCCCACGGCTTCTGTTCTATGCTTAGCCTTTACTGCTGAAATCATCTTGTGCCCAACCTTTATTTTCCCCTTACACACATTCCTTCCTTTATTTTTATTTTTAACTGATTACATCGCATGTATCTCTGTAGCTATCTCTAATCCTTTTGGAGAGATTAGGTAGGGATATGAATAAGTAATGACCAGAGATTTCTATTTTAACAGGAACCTGGGAAAGAAAACAATCTCAACAATGAATAGGCCACCCATCACTACCAACTACAGATGACTTGTCATTTCATTTACAAAGGTAAGGAAATAGTCTATATTTTTATTTATTTCTCACTGATTCTGTATAGAGTCCTTATCTTTTTTATTGTATATTTATTTTCAGATATTCTAAAATATGTATCTAGTTTCTAACCTTTAACCTTGACATTATCAAATGTAAAACAAACATCAAACAAACAGAAACAGGAAATTTTGTGAACGTCAGCATGCCTGAAATGCAGACCAACCCAGAAGGTATGGTCCCTGCTATTAATTAATGTGTATGGTTAAATTTTTTTAATAATGTTAGTATTTTCCTGATTTTTTAAGTAGTAGTGCTCACTACAGACCATTTGGAGAATATAGCAAAATATAAAAATGGAAATTTAAAGCATTCATAATCCCATCATCCATAGATAATCACCAGTACTTCTGAGAATGTCTTTTCTCCTTTTATGCATATATAGAAATATATATGATTGTAGTGCTTTTAGAAACAATGTTTTTAACTCATACTTATCGTGTCTTCCATAATTACTAATGATCTACCTTACGTGGTACAGAAGCATAACAAGTCTGAGGACAAGTAGTAAGCACCACTGTAACCATTCTAACAGTCCTTTGCAGCTTACCAGTATATCCACAACCATCTCATTGGCCTCTGCTACTGGGAAGTCCCTGGTTAATAGGTCTGTGTGACCTTTGTTTGGCCTTCCTTTATCATTATTATCTGTTTCATGTTGCTTAAAAGGAATTGATTTTTAAAAAGAAAAGTTTACCCATTTCTCTCCTCCTCTTCCCTACTGTCAAGTCAGGAGTGATTCACAATGTAAGAAAAAACATCTTTAGACCATGTCATCATCCATCCTTCATTCGTGCCAATTAGTCAACCTCTCATTAAGATTGTTTTTTCAAACACGCTTCAGAGTTGCTCTTGCAGTGTTTCAGTTTTAAAGGCTGCAAAGTCTTAGCAGTGAAATTACTAGAATGGCATTCTTTAGGGAGGTCTTCACTCTGTTGGCTCTATTAAATAGTTGAAGGTTGGTTTTTTAACCTGAGCCTGACATTACAGAGCCTTTCAAGCATTTTAATTTCTCTGGCATTTTATTCAGAACTCACCCAAATATTATTATAAAGAGACCAGAAAAATAAATTATTCCTTAAATGAATTAAGCAGTTACAGTGTGGGAAACAGTACTTTGTGAAACATCTGCCCTTCAAGACTCTATTCTATATGGACAGATTGAATGGATACAAATAGAATTGAAAAATTATGTAAGAAGGTGTTTTGATTGGTGGGCAGTAATAAATCTGGTGAAGTTAGCTCACCAGGGTCCATGCTTTCATATTCTCGGATGGTTTTTAATCACATTGATGCAGGAAAGTGACTCCCAATGCTGGGAGCCACTTGAAGTCCAAGTGGGTCCTTGGCTTCACTCAAGAAAGAATTCAGGAGTGAGCCAACAAAATAAAGTGAAAGTGAAATTTATTCAGAAACTATAGAAAGTTTGTACTCCACAAACAGAGCAGAGACAGGTTCTCCCTACAGAAGAGAACTGGCCCCTTGCAGATGGAGGACCAGCCCCTGGGTTACTGTTGCCTTTCTATTTCAGCAAGAGGCTAAACAAGGGAGTAATATTCATCGATGGGGTGGTGTGTCTCCACCATCTTGGTTCTGTTTGGAACTTGCCATGCCTTTATCCTGTTTTGATCAGGGCAATTTGAACATTTTTTGGAGGCTTCCTGACTCAGTTAGACAATGCCCAAGACATTGCCTGCAGCAGTGCTGTACCCAAAGCAGTACCTGCCAGTTTCTTGTCTCAACAACAAGCTCATGGCAATACGTGTGAACTCAGTGATTTAGTTCCAATGGAGAGAAATGGCTGGTGAAGTCTTAGGTTTACCATATGCTGTGTTTTTTAAAAACCCAGGATTTAAAGCATGCTTTAAAGGCTCACAAGAAAGTCAGAAGTTTTACCTGTCCCTGGTGTATTTAAATGTTCTTCATGCAATGTAGGATAAGACCCTCAAATATTGTGGTTTCCTAATTACGCAGTTATCCTGATTACCACAGACATAACTGGCTTTAAAAATTCAGATGGATTTTAGAGGTTAAATGTGAAAATCTTACCATTAAAAAGAGAGAGAGAAACACATATTCAAACATCTCATATCTCCCAATGAGAAAAAATATTTTATCTAAAAGCATGGGAAGAAATCACAAAGATAGTCAATAGTTTTGAGTATGGAAAAATGTAAATCTTCTCTATATCATAAAAGAAACAAAAAGGCATACAGCAACATGGAAAAATATTAAAAATGTGTTTGGCAATAGATTAATAACCTTAAAACATAAAGGTCAATAAGGAAACCATTAATATTAATAATCATAATAGGTAAAAATTAGTAACTAAAACACTAAGACCCCAGTAGACAAATGGACAAAACACTGGAAAACTCAAAAGAAGAAATTCAAAGAACTACAAATGATGTGAAAACAATGTTAACTTTCACTAGTAATTTTCGAAGATACAAATGAAAAGCAGGAGATGCTTTCTTTTGCCTGTCAGATTAGCAAAGATGTTTAAGACGATAATAGTCATTGCTAAGTGTATAATGAAACAAGCTCCCACTCACTGCTGATAGTCATGTGGTGTATTCTTCTGGAAAGAAATTTACCAATATGTGGTAAGAGCTTTAAATTTTTTTAAAGCCTGTTATGCCCTAGTAATTCCAGGAATCTAGTCCAAGAAAGCATTGAAATTAGATGAAGATATAAGTACAAAATGATGATTGCTGTACTATTTGCAGGAGCAAAACCCTTGAACTGCCTCAACTATTCTCCAATATTAGCATTAACTAAGACATTAGCACACAGAGGTATATCTTGCAACTAGAAAAAATTATTAGTCTTGCAATGAGATTTTTGTAATCAAATGGGAAAATGCCTATTACATAAATGTTCAGTAAAAAATACTGGTAAGATGGTATCATAATATTTTTCATATGAAAATATATAAAACAAAAGGTAGGAACAAATTATGCCAAATTTGAATATTTGGACATTTATGTCAATACATGAATATTGGAGTTGCCCAAAGGCAGTAGATTTGAGAGTAATTGTTTTGTTCTGATTAATATTTTTTATTACTTTCCAGATATCTTTATAGTAAGCATTTATAACCAGAAGGGAAAGTTTTAAAAAGGCTTTGCAGAAAGAAACTTATACACATGAAATAGGCTTGGACTTCCACACCATCTTTCTCAGAGGATATGAAGTAAAGACTACTGCCAAAATAACTTACAAGTAAAGATTTACTTTGGAAAGATTGGGAACACAGATTTTTTTTTTTTTTTTTTTAGTATTCTGAGAACTTCTTTCTTCTTTTCTTAGAAACAACAGTAATAACAACAGAAACATAGTTAACCAAAATAGATCCTTCCGTTAACAATATTATTAGCGTATTGTATTTCAGAGTGGAGTTTAAATTCAAATGGGACTGTTTTTCTCTTGTAGATGTCGTCTGCTGCTGAAAATGGAGATGCAGCACCTGGGAAACAAAACGAAGAAAAAACCTATAAAAAGGTACATGAGCGGTTTGTTTTCTTTCTTCAACTCAGAAAGAGGAACACTATTTTATTATTTGACTTGTCAATATTGTCATCGGCCTTTTCTTTTTCCAAAGCAGTTATAAGTTACTGTCTTAGTTTTTCCTGTTGCTGCTGTAACTGATTACTACAAACAGAGTGCCTTAAATAACGCACATGACAAATGCACCATGGTATAGTTCTGTAGTTCAGAAGTCTGGCATGGGTCCCACTAGGTCAAGATCCAGGTATCTACAGAGATGCATTCTTTTTTGAAGGTTCTAGGGGAGAGTCCATTTCCTTGTCTTATTCAGTTTCTGGAGACTACTTTGCAATCTCAGTATCATGGCTTCCTTCCATCCTAAAAACCAGCATGGCTGGTTGAGTCTTTCTCAGGCTGTATCACCCTGACACTTTAAAGGGACTGTGTGATTACATTCAGGCCTCCTGGGTAATTCAGGACAATTTCTTTTATTAATATATTAGCAATCTTAATTTCCTCTGCAACCTATCCTTGTTGCTGGATAACATAATATATTCACAGGTCCCAAGGATTGGGGCATGGGCATCTTTGGGGCCATTTGTCCACCTATCATAGTTACTTCAGTATGGAATATTGAGGTCAGGTGGTTATTTGAAGACCCTTATTATTCCTAAAAAGAAGGCTCTTAAAGGTGTGCAGTGTTCTTTGTATAGTATGTGAATCCTTTACTTGCTTCACTACTTTCTACCAAAATTTTAAAGATTTTACTTTTGTATTTTAAAAAATTTTAGATGTGGAATGCTCTTCATCTTTCCCCCTTTTGTAAGCCTCTCAGATTTCATGTTTTTCGCCCATTTCCCGAAAATCTCTTTTCCAGATTTCTCAATGTATCTTGCCCTCCGTCCTTTGACTTTGATAAATTCTTAGCTCCTAGCAACCAAGCTAATGTTCAGAAACATTTCTGGGTAAAATATATTCCCAAGCACTGCTACTCCTGATTATAAATTGACTATATATTTTAGCTTTTAAAAGTTGCTCTTCTGCCCTCTTGGGAGTAGGAGGTTTGTGTCTTGCAGCTTTATTATATTTTAACTCTTCCTTTTTCCTTTTCCTTTAATAGCTAGCTAGCAAGCAGTTCAGTCATAAAGTACATGAACTGTCTGGTCTGACCCACATTTTCAGGCCATGGAACTAGCATGATGTTCCCTTTTCTTGCGGGAGAATACGCCCTTTTTCCTGGTATATCTTTTTAATCTGACTTTCTAACTCAGCCAAACCATGAAATATAAACAGGGAGGTTGTCATCCAAGGTGATGGTGTAGTTGGGGAAGAGTAGGGTGAAGATTCAAGAGCTCAGAAGTGTTACCTTAGATCTTATAAAATCTGTGCATCTGGCCAAAGGCAACAATATGCTATTATTATTATTATTTTTTTAAGACACAGATAGAAAACCAAATCCCATCTCATTTACCCAAGACTCCGTGTAAATTCAGTCGAGCACAAGACCAACGTAGAGATGATTCACTTGCCAGCCTGTTATTACCGCAGATCAGTTTTAGGCAGCATTCTCAATAAGCATTAAGATGCACTGCAGCTTTTGACTAAATTCTGACCTACAGGAGCTCCTTCATGATGCAAAAGTTATAGGAAAAAATGTGACCATAACATCTTGGAGTTTGCTAAGTGTGCCCTGCCCAAGAATTTAGTAAAGTGGGTTGTCAATAATATTATTGGTATGAGTCTACGATTAATATCTCTAACAGGATATTTGACATAGCAATGTTGGGAAGGTTATAAAATCGAGAAATCAGATTCCATGGTAGCAAATAATGCTGATAAATAAGAGAAGATGCAGGAAACTTAAAGGACCAGAAAAAAAAAAAAACAAATTTTTTTAATGTGAGTTAGGATAGGTGTCTTTTTAATGATCTCTGATTTTAAAAGGAATATAAGCGATAGAGGGAGAGGTATGCAACCTTTCTAAAAAAGCAACAAAAAAACCCCAGCACAGCACCTAGAACTTTAGCCCTCAATAAACATGGTGTTGATATGCACAGCGAGAAGAAGGGATCTCTTAGAGAAAGTATTACTTTACTAACAAATAAAAGCTCAACTGAGTTATTCAAGTTAATTCTTCTCCATTAAGCAGACTGATCTTCAAACAGGAGAAGGTGTTAATGGCAGAGTTAGGAAAGCTGATAGTAGGAGTCACATTTGCTATTTCAAAAGTGTTTATCTCTAGGCCCAGATAAACCATTTCCCAGATTAAAGAACTTGAAGCTAGGGAAACCATTAAATGTGAGCTTTGAACATGTTTGAGAATGAGAAAATTGCCAAAAAGCAAGAAATAAACAATTAATGGTCCTATTATCAAAAATGAGGAAGAGGCACATTCTAGAAACCAGAATATAAGTGAGACATTATTCCCTGGCATAATTTGAGCATTATAATTAAATATATGGTCTGTACACATTTAGAAAAGAAACGTCTTTTTGCAAACCTGGAGAAATTTATAAGGATGTAATTTATGTCAAACTAACCACATTTCCTATTCTGAAAGAATCATTAAGTTATTCATAGAGAAGGAGAACGTTCAAATTTAATGAATCTTGATTTGAAAGCATCCGGAAGAATCTGCAGTATCCTTTCAGACAAGGTGGAATAGTATTGACTAAATATTGTGTGTAGTGTACTTATACCTGAGTGGAGTAATGGTCTCAAAGACTGACAGTTTTTCTCCGTATTCACTTAGTGTCTATACGTGACGCATGTGTTGCCCTGTGTAGCTTAACATTTTCACCCAGACTTTAATGAAAGCATAAAAACTATGCTTTGCAAATGCACAAATGACAAACTGGAAATGATAGCAAACAGACTAGATAAATGTCATCAAGGCCATCATGCATTTCATGAACTATGTCCCTTTACAAATAACTTAAATTTCTTACGGGTCTATACAACCACAACGAGTAAGATGTGCAACGTTTGGGGGATGGACACGCTTAAAGCTATCACTCGAGGGGGGAGGAGGGCATTGGCAATATATGTAACCTTAACACTTGTACCCCCATAATACGCTAAATAAATAAATAAATAACCTAAATTTCTTTCCCAATCATGGGGCCCTGACCGCAGGGTATGTACCTGTTTAAGAAGCTTTAATGACTCATTGTGTTTTTACCTATAACTGAAGTCAATGCATGCATCCCAGGTTAAGGATCCACTGATCTACTGCCCTAGGAATGAGAAAGATAACAAAGGAGTTTATATGCAACTGACCGTTGGGTGGGGGAGGCAAGACATGAATGCAATTTTAGAACACTGTGGACTATAATGAGGTTTGTTCAAAAGAGGAGAAACCAATATCAGTTAGAGTTAAGCAGCAGGCTTGAGCCTTCTGTATTAAACCCCAGATTTACTGGGCAGCTGCCAGCAACACTCATCATCATGAGTGCTATGATTTCCACGTGCTTTTAGGGAGCACTCAGTGTTCATGGAACAATTTTATACTCTCTCCGTCTCAATTATTCTCATGTGATTGTTTAGGCTGACTGCTTTTTGTTCTTGCAGTTGACCATTTCCCTAATGCATTATCCATTCTTGGCAAGCCTGGGAAGAAATAGCTAAAATTGGTCCTTGAGGTTAATGTCTTCAGCTAATGGCTAAAATAGGAAGTTTGATTTTTAGCTGCTTAAAACAAACATGCTGCCCATTAGGATAGGCATTAAAGGCTGCCTGACTGTATTTACACAGTGTAGTATTTCCATTCTCAGTTAATTTATTGAGTGTCTTCCATGAGAGTTATAAATGCAGAAGGCTTCTGGGACTGGGAAGGTAAAAAGAGCGAAATAACCAGGGAGCCGCGGTAACCAGGAGATACACGCCTCCTTTAAGGGGGATGCTGACACTCAGTTCTAGACGACAGAGCTACGCAGGAAGGTTCACCCAGGGTTGCTAGATATTCTGATTTTTTTCAAGAAACCAGAAATAAGAATTTTGATGCAAAATCCCATTTTTAAATATCAGCGACTATCAAAAGTTTTTAAAAATACACTGTGGACAAAACAACACACCTATGAACCATATCTGGCCCACAGGTAGTAGCCACTTTGCAACCTTTGACCCCCCTGTTGGTGTAGAAAAGTGAGATAGCAAAGAGGGGGATGCAGAAGAAATGCATGTAGCAGCTTGTCTCTACTTCCCGTGACCTCACAATTTATCTGGGAGAAAAATATGTGAAAAAATTAAATAATGACCCCAATCGGTATTGAGTAAGTGCCAAGACAAGTGATATTTCATTTCATCATCTTGCAAGTCTTGCCGAGCTTGAGACTCATTAACAGTCTTCTGGGGAAGGGGCCCTTTCCCAGGCTTGTTAGATAGCAGAGCATTTTGCTGAGATAAAAAATTCACAGATGCCTCATTGCTTTTTGCCATGACAGAAAATCCCACTTTCTTAGTGACTGTGCCTTCAGATCTACCTTCTCATTTGTCTCCATGCTGGGAAATCCAAAGAACACAAGCACAGAACCGGGGTGAGCATGATTGCTGGAGGTACAGGACAGGCTGGCCCGAACAAAGCTAGGTGTCAGTGTTTGGGAAAAGTAGCAGGCAACTTTGGAAGTATGGGCTGGCTCTAAACGACAGCTAGCCTGGGGCGCTGGTTTGAGGAGTTTGAATTTGATGTTCCAGGTCAGTGTTATCCAGTGGAACTTCCTATAAGCATGGAAATGTTCTGTAATCTGCGCTCGTGCTGTAGCCACAAGCTATGTGTGGCCGTCGGGCATTTGAAATATGGCCAGTGTGTCCCAGGACCTGAATTTTTCATCTTAATGTTAGTCAGATTTAAATTTCAATGAGCACACATGGCCGATGGCTACCATGTTGGACAGTAGTTGTAGGCAGTGAGGTGCCATGACATTAGGGTAGTGACAGGATGCAATGACTGTGCAAACCTAGTGGCAGAGCGCATGCCACATGGGGTCAGGGGAGATGATGCAAGGAGGCTTTTGTGTTAGTTGAGCAACAAAGTTGGGTGCAAAGTTGCATAGGAAAAGTGGGGAATATTTTTGAAAAGAAAATCACGGTGAAGACTGACCTGAACTTTTCCAATCAGACTGAGTACCAGCATATTTCTGCCAGCGATGGAACTAGAGAAGTCTGGGAAAGAGCACTGTGTTGTTTTTGGGTTTTGGTGGTTTATTTAACAATGTGAGAGACACAGAAGGAAGCAGGACCCAGGGCATGAGCTGACCCGGAGGAGGATTGTTTAAACTCCAGTGAAATACTGATGTCAGAGTGCCAAGTGTTCTCTGTTTTATATGTGAAGAAATAGCGCAGCCCACCCCCTACCCTTCCAAACCACCCTGTCATAGTGGTTCCATGACAGATGCCAGGTCACCTAGCAGTTCTTCGTCAGGGAGATGGCTAGAATCTCCAGCAAAATGCTGTCCTCCTTTTGTGATTTGTCCATTGGAATAGACCAGAGTGTCCCAACCGCCTGGGCAAGGACGGGCGTGGAAATGTTCACAGCCATTCTCCTTCTCCCTGTCTTTCCCTTGCACTCTAAGGCTGTCATTCCAGGCTCTCGCCCTTCCCTCTTCTGCTTCTTTCTCCTTCCTGAGCCTGCCCATAACAAGCCTCCAGTGGGAGACTCTGATTTTGATGACCGCAGGCTGCTGGGGGGGCAGAGGTCACCTGCCTGTGCCGCCAACAGCCTGACCACAGTGTGCTGTGTCTCTCTATCGCATTTCCGCCATGGCAGGCACACGTGCTTAGGGCACTCAGAAGGCTCCAGTAGGAAACCAGCCAGCCAGACTAGGACACCCGTGGGGTCCTTGGCCCAAGTGCCCCAGTTTGTCCCCATTTTGTTTTGTTTTATTTTTTAAGACCTTGGTTGTCACTTAATTCCAGTGTCTGAGACAGTTTCTTTTTGTCAGTGGAAGCAGGCAGCCATGAGGAATAAAGGAATTATACCTGGCCCTGACCACATTACAAGGAAAAAGGCCTTTTATTGCTTTTTAAACATGAGTAAGGTAATGGGTCAGAGACACTTTGATGTAAAAGGAAGCATTTATTTAAATACAAGCTCTTTTATAAAATGTCTCTGGGAAGACACAGGCAACCGGTAATATTGGCTGCTCTGGGGAGAATTGGGTAGTGAGATCTTGAGTTGGGGGATGTTTCTCTGCACATGCCTTTTCGTGCATATTTAATTTTGAACCATGTGAACGTATAACCTATTCAAAAATTGAATAAATAACATTTCAGAATTTGGGAGGGAAGTAGGGGCAGCATGTGTTCTATGCCCTGACCACTGTTCTTTTCCTTCAGATTCTAGGAAGCCACCACTTCCGTAAAACAAGCAAACTTGTTTATGCTGAGCAGCAATTGTCATGAATAGCAATTGTCACCATGATAATGAATGACCCTTTGGCATTCTAAGTGTTCTTCCTTATTCACTTTAATCCAAACAACCCAAACCCAGTGTTTCTCAACCAGGGAACATTTGGCAATGTGTAAGACATTTTTGGTTGTCACAATCTGTGGGCTAGTGATATTGGTTCCTAGGATGATATATCTTTATTTTTTTTAAGAGATAGGGTCTCACTCTGTTGCCCAGGCTAGAGTGCAGTGGCACCATCATAGCTTACTGCACCATCAAACTCCTGGGCTTAAGTGATCTTCCTGCCTCAGACTCTTGAGTAGCTGGGACTACAGGCACACACCACCACATCCAGCTAATTTTTTTTTTTTTTTTAATATTTTGTAGAGACGAGGTCTTGCTGTGTTACTCAGGCTGGTCTTGAACTCCTGGGCTCAAGCAATCCTCCCAACATTAGCCTCCCAAAGTGCTGGGAGGCCAGGTGTGAACTACTGTGCCTGGTTGGGATGCTGCATTTTATAATACACAGGACAGATCCCCAAAGCAAAGAATGATCTAAATGTTGTGAGAGCTGGAAAACCTGAAAACCTTGCCCAAACAAAACTGCCTTTTTAAGAGAAAGGTGGATGTGAGTCCAGCTTTTCCTGATACTAGTTTATAGGCATTTTTCCTAATTGGTCTGAATCTTCAAATGTTTCTCATTGATAAAATGTAATTAATACTTAACCTACCTGGCTCATAGTACTGTGAGGATCAAACAATTTAACAGATGTGAGCAAATCGAGAATACTAATGAGTGAAGGCACTGTTTTGATTAGCAAGAGCACACTGTCAGCCTCTGATTTCCAGATAGTTCTGTGAGGAGGGAGCTCTGGGCTACTGGCGAGAAGGGTTACTTAGCCTCCTGCTGCTGCTGTGGTCAGGTTTGGGGCATGGGAGGCAGGCTGCGAGTGCTGGGGCAGGATGCTGGGTCCTTCCCAATGACAGTGGCATCGAAAATCAGAGAAAAAGATGTGGTCCTACTGGTAGACTGCTGCTGTGTTATAAAAATAAAGTGGCAGGGAAGTGAGCTGCATCATTTAGACAGGGGACATTTTTAAATAATTCCGTTAGATTCAGAAGTATAGTAATCATATACCATCACCATGCACTCCCTGTGCAGATCAGCCCTCCAAACTCCTCAGTGTCTGTATAGTGTCACTTGTGCTTGTCTTCCTCCTCACTAAGTACTAAAGCAAGTGATCTCAAATCTGCCTTTATGACTCTTAAGCAAGACATTACTGATAATTAAGTAAAGACAGTTGACAGCTTCAGATTAAAACCACTGAGTGAGCCAACTCTCTTAGCAGTCTGTTGTTGTTCTGAATGGTTCATTTTTAAGTGACCTCTTTCACCATTCCCTTTGGAGGGGGCATGTGTATGTGAGGCTACCCAGGTTTGCTACACTTCTGCCTTCTGATTAAGTGTGGGCACTCCATCTTTCAGTTCCTAATTCCAATAAGTGTCATTTTGATGTCCCTAAAACACTAACTATAGGGAGATAATATTCTAAACCCAAACCTGATTGCATGGCTTCCTTCAGGGGCAACAACCACCCAGTGTTGCTGAGTTTGGAGTGCGTGGCAGGCCAGGAGGCTGGGCGTTCAGTGTTTCTGCAGCTAGTTGGGCCACCTGAGCTGTGGTTCCTGCTCTCAGGGTACAACGATGATTTTGTTTTCTAATTAAAAGGCTTAACATGAGCAAGCCATCTGCATGCCTCCCTGCATAGCTTGGCCAACAGAGTTCTGGTCCAGCCAGCATACCCCTCGTCTACCTTTATCACTGCCTCCCCATCCTTTGCCTGAGCACTTAACAGAGATTGTAAAAGGTGGCTCTTAACAAGTTGCATAAGAACATAAAAATTTTAAATTATGAAATTTTCTATTCTGGATTTGGGAAAAGAAGACCAGCAATGTAAATTAGGTTTTAGTCTTAAATCTACTTAACACTCACAGGGAATATACCATGTGCTTATTCAATATGTTTGCTGTTTATGGAGTTACAGTCATTGGCTGTTGGAAGAAACTTATTTATCAAATTCATTAAGTTTATTCTAGCCAGAAATCTATTCAGTGAATTATAGAATAATTATCACCAATCAGAAGCAATTTTGAAAGCTATGCTAATAATAAGAGCTAACATTTATCAAGCGCTTGGTGTATATCAGCTACCATTCTAAGCACATTAGGATTATCAATTCATTTAATCTTCTTAACAACCCTAGGAGGTGATATCATCATTCCCATTTTACAGGTGGGAAAACTGAGGTACAGAGAGGTTAAGTAACCTTCTCCAGGGCACAGAGCATGTAAGTGGTAGAATAAGTCTGATATTTTAACCCCAATTGTCTCTCTCCAGACCCCGTCTACTGCAGTGTTGTCTGAGCAGCCAGGCCATTTTAGAATGGGGAAAAAAAAATTAAATAGAATCGAACAATTTAAAAACATATTTTCCTTAATGCAATGGTTCAAAATCCAACCTTATTCATCCAAAATGTGTCTCACATCTGAATACAGAATCTGAACTGTAGCCTCAAGAATACCTTTATCTAGAAAGTACATAGTAATTTCAGAATGAAAAACAAATAGATCCCTTGGGCACTGTACAGAACACTGGAAAAAAGAAGATGACTAAAGCAGTCATTTCAAAAATTATTCTTGAGTGCAGAACTCAAAATTGACGGTAAGGGATGAGATCTGCTTGGCAGGGGTGACATATTTTGAATTGTCAAATTAGGAGAACACGTTTTAAAACCTACCTGTCAGTTCTGTAGACTGTCACGGAAGGTGTGTAATAACTCGCTAATAATCTGCTCAATAGCAAAACACAATCTGGTAAAGAAAGCATTGGGTAGGAAGATGACTATTTTGAAAGTTATTTTCCCCTGAGGGAACCAAGTTGTCCCCAATCAAACACCTGTATTTTCTGGAGAGTTCAGCCCACTGTCGGTCCTGTGTTGGCGACTGATACCAGAGAAAGGACCCTGAGGCAGCTCAGTCTTCTGCAGGGAAGCTACTGCCCTTCAGATGTCCTTGAGGAGGGAATGAAAAGAAGGTGGTTTGTGGTCTCGGTGGGGGCCATAAAATTAAGATTCTCAGTTTTCCTTTATCTGTTTTGCACAACCTCTGACAGGCATGTACACGCAGACACCCAGGGGCACAAATTGGGTTCAATAACAAGGAAAATTTTAAACTATTCACACAGTCCTGCTGTACTTTTTTCCCAGTGGAGATGATGAGCTTCGCTTTCTGTTATGCCAGTGATGTCCACTCATCCGAGATGTGCTGCCGTCTGCTTTACATTGTGGATCAGGGAGCATTTATTTGGTTATTGAGCACCGAGCTAAAATATAGGCTGTCTGGGGAACATTCTAATTCTCCGGAGCTCAGCTTTCATATTGTGACCTTGTCAGTTTTTTTATGGGCGTGGTTAGTGCCTGGAATATAAGACATGCGTTTGATTTATGTCCTTGTACTCATTCATTTCTTCAGTTGACGGATATTTATTTCGCTTGGCACTGTGCTAGGCCTTGAGGGTAGAAGAGAGGCCAGTACGTACATAGTCCCTGCCCTAATAATGCTTTCATTGTTGAGATACAGACGAACCAGAAAAGGCAAATGTAATCAAATAATGGCCAACTTGAAAAGTGCTGTGATGAAAATGAAGACAGGCAGAGGTGCTGCCTTTAAGATCAGGTATTCAGGAGACCCTCTCCACTGGGATCGTCAGTGCGAGGAGGCAGCCAAGAGAAGAGTGGAAGAAAGAGAGTGAGAAGGCCTTTGCCAAGCTCTGGAGGCAGAACGGAGCACTCTGAGCCAGGAAGAGAAGGCAAATAGACTCAGAGCCATGGTCCCCACCTGGGGCTGGCCCTGTCCCCTAGGACACATGAAGCAATGCTGTCACAACTGCAGGGAGGGGTGCTACTGGCATCTGGTGGGAGGCCAGGGACCCTGCTACACAGCCCACAAGGCACAGGACAGCCCCCACAACAAGGACTCATTGGCCCCAAGTGTCAGTGCTGCCAAGTTGAGAAACCCTGGGTTAGAAAAGGAGGCAGCGGCCTAGCCTAGGCTGTGGACTTAGGAGGAGAAAGAAGAAAACAAGTTCGAGATCCATTTCAGAGTCGATATTGACTGGACAGCGCCGTGGTTGGATGTGGGGCTGAGGCGTGGTAGAGAGGATCGATGACCTAGGATTCTAGCATGAGAACCCGCATGGATGGTGCGGCCATTTGTGGCGATGGAGAGGAAAGTCAAGTCTCTCAATTTGGACGTGTTGGTTTGGGAAAGTCAGTCAGCCATTGAAGGGGGAAATGAAGTAGGTGCTCAGAAATGTGGACGTAGAGCCCAAGGGGGAGAGGTCTGGGGTTCAGTTTCACCCCGTCGAGCTGCAGATCCACAGGAATTGGTGGGACGGATGGAGAAGGGAGGCCCCCGTATTAGGGTGGGGACTCACGGGGAGCTCACAGTGCGAGTAGAGAAAGAGTTCTCACACAAAGATTAGGCTATAAAGATGTAAAACGTTTAGTTTGCTTTCTCAGAAAGAAAGAGATGGGGGCGCAGGAGAGAGAGTAGGAGAGAAAAGGAGGGGAGCGGCCACAGCTCATGAAGGAAGGAATGGAAGTGCCGGGCAGCTGAGGAGAAGTGGCTTTGTGTTTTTAAGGGGTAAAAATGACTGTTTTTCTTTTCTGTAAATTGATAACAGAAGCGGCTGTGGAGCGGCTGTGTTCGCGTTTTCATTTTCTTTCTCTTTGCTCCTCGAGGCTGACTGTATCAGAGTGCTCGGAACCTGAGTCTGGTCAGAGCTCACACCCCTGTTGTCCACTCAGGCTCTCGAAACCTGTGAACATGAAACTCTCAAATAAAACAATTTTAATCTTACAGACAATGAGTCAAGTCGCAGGTGGTTGATCAAACAAAAGGGCAGTTGTTTTATGAGTTTTTCTCTTCAAAGGGGCAGTTACGTGTTGTGAGTGTCTTTCTCTGCTAGCTGGTTTAGCAAGGCCACCTCCACCCACCCAGGGGTGGGGAACATCCATATTTTGATTTTACCCCCAAGACCTCTTTCCACAGAGTTATATTGCTAAAGCAAACAAAGCTGGCCAAGTCATTGGCTCATCATCTTCCACTGGCTTCTGTCACCCACAGGGAACAGGCCAGACCCACTGCATAGCGTCTGAGTCCTCCACAGCCCGTCCCCAGTATCAGCATCTTGGCCTATCTGCTGCCATCATCTTGGACACACACCTAACTCTGGCCACCCTGAATGCCTCACCGTTTTCCCATTCTCTTTTCTACCCCAATTCCCTTCTGCACAACCTGATTGCTCTGTGATGTCTTCATTCCAGAAAGAGCTCTGCCACAGCCCACTTTCCCAGGCAGTGACTGTCAGTCACCCTTCCCAGGCCTCCTCAGCACCCTGCACTTGCCTCTGTTACATCACAGGTGACTTTGTTTTGTAATAATCGCTGGCAGGTGTGTCCTGCCCACTGCACCGTGAGCAGCTGGAGAGCAGGGGCCTTGCCCAATCACCTTGTCATCCAGAGGGTCCCACACGGTACCTGGCACACAGCGTTCAAGAGATGAATCACTTTTTTCTTCTTAACTCTAAAATTTTTATAGACTTTCCAAAGAGATATGTTCTTGAGCCTACAGTTCCGGTTCTGCAACTAGAGGTGAGACATGTGGGAGCAAAGGGGGTAGAAGAAGAGGGGTGGCATTTGTACTTTGGATATTTGGATCCCAGAAAGCACCCTTTGAAAGAGCTCAGTCCTGTTCCCTTGGCTTTTTCTGTTTCAAAGGTGGCAGTGGTTATCTATGTCATGGGTTACTGTATGGGCATTGGAAAGTTGGCTTTTAATGACGTGGCATCATTAGTCCCCTTGTCTATATGCTACAGATGGCTTACAATCAGCCATTGCTGAAAGAACATCAGAGTGAATTTTAAAAGGCAGTCCTTTCCCCAGCCTTGTCACTTAAAGGTTCTATTCTTTCTAGACGTTGGCCCGATTAAAAGCTGCCCCTGGATACATGACAGTAACTGTCAGAGACATCGGGCTTTAGGACTGGCTGGCAGCCGGTTGCTCTAGCACAGTAGCACAGCAAACACCCTTTTCCTGGTAACACGAAAGAAACAGGATCCATGATCGTTCAGGTTTGCTGTTTCATAGAGGGTGAGAGGGACAATAACCGAGCAGTTTTAAAGGCAACTGTCTCCCTCACAAAATTGTAGAAGAGTATAGACTTTAAATGTACACTCAGGACCCAAAGGCAGGCAGTGATGAGAGCACACAGGACACGGGCCTTACGCCCTTTCTTCCTTCCTCCCCAGCAGTGGCCTGAGAGGGATGTCTGTGGCCATCAGACTGGCTGTGCCACTGATGAGCTCAACCTCAAGTAAGACGCTGAACGTCTGAATGTAGTGATACTATGGTGTGGCTTGAGTATTAAATCTGATGTTGTATGAGAAGGTACTAGGAAGATGGTAATTGGCTACACAAATATATTTTTTTAATTTTTTTATTTTAGCGTATTATGGGGGTACAAGTGTTAAGGTTACGTATATTGCCCATGTCCCCCTCCCCGGAGTCAGAGCTTCAAGCGTGTCCATCCCCCAAATGTTGCACATCTTACTCGTTGAGTTTGTTTATACCCATCCCCTCCTCCCCCCTCCCACCTGCCCGACACCCGATAAATGTTATCCCTATATGTCCACTTAGGTGTTGATCTGTTAATACCAATTTGCTGGTGAGTACACGTGGTGCTTGTTTTTCCATTCTTGAGATGCTTCACTTAGTAGAATGGGTTCCAGCTCTATCCAGGAAAATACAAGAGGTGCTATATCACCACTGTTTCTTAAAGTTGAGTAGTACTCCATGGTATACATATACCACATTTATTAATCAACTCATGAATTGATGGGCACTTGGGTTGTTTCCACAGCTTTGCAGTTGTGAATTGTGGCTACACAAATATTAAATTGCTATTATTGTTGCTGGATCCCCCCCCCCCCCCCCCCCCCCCCCCCCCCCNACACACACACACACACACACACACACACACACACACACACACACACACACACACACACACACGAGAATTCAAGCCCAAGAGAATAGGGACTTGGCAGACCGGGTAGAACTCAATACTTAGTGAAAGGACCAGTATTACTACCACCTTCTCTATACTGGGATACTGCTCAAAGTTTGGAATTGCAAATGGCTTGGGACCCTGTTCTCCCTCCAGGGCAGTCTCTAGTATTGAGTATTCCAGGTGACAGGTTTTTTTCAAAAGGAAGTGAAATTCTATAGGAAAAGAAAATCTAACTTTTATGCATTAAAGATACTTTAAAAAAAAATTCTCATGCCTAAAAAGGGAAAATACTTTCTTAGTTTTCCATCATATTAAATAAAAGTTACAAATTTCCTATCATGGCTTTACTATCTCTCAGTGCTGATTAGTTCAAGTAAACTATATTGGGCTTCAAGAACCCCTCCTTCCTGCCTGTCTCTGCCTTTATACATTCTAGCTACTCTTGCTGGGCCAATGGAATTCTCCTGCAGGAGAATGGAATGTCATCTCCTCTAAGGACACAGAGTGCAATAGAATGGGGTGATGGCATGTGTCTTAAAGACAGTAAGATGGAGGAGGGTGGAAGTGGGCAGGTGGGCAGGCAACGTCCAGCTTTGCATTCCATGCATTTTAAAGAAAATCACAGAAAAACCTTGTTCTTCCAGGAAATATTCAATGTAACAAAAATGTCAAAAGCTTCCATTTCCTTTTGGAATTTGGGGTATGCCAACTCAAGTTGCATTGATGTTCATCTCTGTACTTTTTATTCATTCATTCATTTATTTCTGAGCAATTTTTGCATATTGGATACTTCCATTAAAAATTATTGTTAATTTTTAAATGTGTATCTTTTTGGATTATGGAGGCCCTGGATTGTGTTAAGTGAGTTTACAGGGTGGGAAGAAACTACACAGTCCGATAAAGATCCTGATTAATCTAGCCAGGGAGAGGGTGTCTTACCGGAAGCCAGATGGCCACACAGAGCAGATGCAGCATGTCTCAGTGTGGCACCCCTTGGCCCTCAGAATTCCTAATGGGGACACATAGTGGCTGGTACACAAGGCAGAGTCTGGCCAAATCTGGGGAACCAGGCCATGCGGCCTTTTAACCTCAGGCTTCCATTCCATGAAGGAAGAATTTAAACCAGCAGTCTGCTCCTATAATAGGAAACTTTACAGACATCCCCGCCCTTCCTACTTACTGACCCAAATCCAGCCTCAGCAAGGTCACCTGGTCCACAAGCATTCGGAACCAAGATAGCCCAGAACAGTATCTTTGTTTTCAACTGTGCCAGCCACAGAACGCCTGTTTCTCCACATGTTCTCCGTCAGTAGATAAATCTGGGTACCTGATTGGGTTTCCCAGGGTGTGTCACAGCAGTGAACACAGGGACTTGGCCTGTGACCTCATGAAATCAAGTTAAAGGGTCTGAGCATTTTAGCACTATTAATAAATTAGCTTTCAAAACGGTTATTCCATCTTAGACTCCCCCCAGCTGATTAGGGGAGTGCCTGTTTTCTCCAAGTCCTCACTCACACTGAGCACTACTACTCCTTTAAAAAATTTTTGCCAGCCGGATAGGTGAAAATACCTTAGTTTTCATTTTAACTTGCATTCAGCTTCATTATTGTAAGTTTGACTTTTTTCAGATGATTTTTATTGATTTATATGTATTCTTTTGAGAATTATTCCCAAATACCCTTTGTTGTCTTATTTGTAAGTGCTACTTATATATTAATGGCCTTGCATTTTTGTTGCAAATGTTTTTCTGGCCTTAAATTAGACTTTTCACTTTGCTTATTACCTTTTTTTAACCCAAGCTTTTAGAAAGTCAAATTTATTAATGTTTCCCTTAAGGCTTTTGTCTTTGCTTTTATTTTTTAATTTTGTGCTTGTAATACCTTGTTTTAATTATAATAATTTATAATGTGGGAATTCCCATGGTGTTCTTAATTTTCAAAATTTTATGGTGATTATGTTTACATTTATTCCTCTAAGTGAACTTTAGAGTTATAAGGTCATTACCTCTAAAAATATTTCTATTATGATTTTTGTTAAAATGGTATTAAATTTATTAATAGATTTAGGAAGAAATAGCATCTTTAAACTATTACATCTTCCCTTCTAAGGATGAAATGTCCATATGTTTATTATCTTTCATGTTCCTCCGTAAATTTTTATTTTCTTCGTAGATTTTGTACCTATTTTTAGTTAAATATATTCCTGTGTAACTTATGTGGAGTTTTTTGTTGTTGTTTATGTTTTAGGAGGATTTTTTTTCCCCGATTTTGAATGGGATTTTTTTTTTCCATTACATTTTCTGACTGGGGATACATGTAAGTCCTTGATTAATGTGAGTTTATGTTGTAAACTACCAACTTTATGTGTTTCTAAACTATTCTACAAGGTTCATGATTGATCCTTGGGTATTCTGGGTAGCCATCATATTATCTATCTGTAAATTATACTTTTTCTCCTTCTAACCAATATTTTGTAATTGGTTTGTTGTCTTAATTTATTAACTTGATCTGCAAAAACAGTACCAAAGAATCTTTGTGATATAAAGAAAGCCTTGTCTTGTTCAAGATTTTTAAGGACAAGTGGCTCTTACACTGTTTCCTAGAATGTATCCTGTGCTCATGCAGGTTATTAATAGAAAGGTAAATAAAAATTTCTTAATCAAATACATTTGGGACATGTCACTCTAATGCCTCCATTAGTTTACTTTTGTCTTTTAGCTTGAAAAACTTTTTTTTTCTATATTAAGGAAATTTCTTTCTGACTTTAGTTTTACTGAAAATTTTTTAAACTCTTAGCTGACTATTGACCTTTTTTTATATAATTGATTTAAGCTGACCATGGAAAGGCAGTCATTATAAACACAGTTAGCCTTTTGAGATACTCCAAGTACTGGCAAATAATAAAATCATGTTTCTCTTAAAATATTATTTAATTTAGGTTTTACATCAGTCCAGATGAATGGAGTAATTGTGTTATTTACTTATAGTTTGGGGAAATTTTAAAAATTTCTTCCTATAGGCCTATTGATTGTCCCTTCCATACCAGAGTAATCTATATATAAATTATCCTAAGATTTAATACTTTTCACAATCTATTTTGTGGTGGGAAAGTTGTTGAAATCATTTTTCCTGAGAAATACTGTTTTGAGCAAGGGAAAAAAAGGACTTTTGTGGGGTTGATTTTACCTGAAATTCTGTACTAACTCTTCTCAGTTTCCCTTTTGTTGAGATTTTAAATATTATTTAATGTTTTATTTGTTCTTCTGTTTCTTCATTTGTAAACTTTAAGGTATAGATGAGCGCTAAATGCCCTTTAAGTTTCTTGGTTTCTTGGTGGTCAATTGTATTGTGTTTTGATTCTATGATCATCACTTGCAGCAATTGCTTTTATGAAGGCCTTGCAGGATGCCTGGGAGAGGGGAGAGAGAAGGAGGGAAAGAGTGGGGAGGAGGCTACATTGATTTCTCACCTGTTTTTTAGAGAACCTGAGTTGGCTTTCCTTTGGCGCAAAGGCAATAATATCTTGCATATTTTCCCACCCTTCTTTAAGCCGCCTGTGGATTAGAAACTCAAATGAGTCTATGGATTTAAAAAGATTAATCCTTTGTGGGAAAAAGTGGGGGATTTTTCTCCCCTTTGCTATGTGGCCTAGGGAAAATGAACACGCCAGAAAATTGTCAAGGTCTGTCATGAGAATTTCAACTTTGTAGGAAAATGAACTGCAATGTGCATATAATATGGCATCGTGCCACCGTCCCACCAGCTCTTCAAGCCTAACAGAGTCCTGACATAACCAGCACCTAAGACGTTGAAGTATCTCACCAAAAAAAAAAAAAAAGAGAAAGGCCAGGGTGCTTTCTTTTGGGTCCAACATTCATCATGGCCAGTCCAGAGAGGTCCTGGCAAGACCATCTTCGACCCAGAAGGCCAAGTGTATACTCTCCCATGTTATAAATTTATCACCCACCCGTTTGTTCTTTTGTCATGCAGTAGGACCACAGAGATGCAAGCCAATCTCTTTCATTTTAGCCCAGTGCAAATTAGCAATGACTTTTGGGGCTTGAGGAAATGGGGGCAAAGAATGAAAACATATGCGTCAAGTAGACAAGAGCTAAAATTATTAAAAGTATTTTTAAATTGATATATGCATTCGTTTGCTATTGCTGTTATGAGAAATTACCACAAATTTAGTGGCTTAAAACAGCACAGATTTATTATGTTCTCCTTCTATAGGCAAGACATCCAATCTGCATCTTGATGGGCTAAAATCAAAGTGTCAACACTGCTGGGTTCTTTCTTGGAGGCTCTGGAAGAGAATCTTTTTCAGTTTTCTGGGGTTCACCTTTTCCAGCTTCCAGGGGCCACTGACATTCCTTGGTTCATAGCCCATCTTCCATCTTCAAAGCCAACAATGGCAGATTAAGTCCTTTTCACACGGTATCTCAATGTCCCTTGCATTTGCCTCTTTTTCTCTCATGCTTAAGAACTGAGGTTATTATATTTGGCCTGCCTAGACAATTCGGGACACTTTCCCTATCTCAAGGTCAGCTGATTAGCAACCTTAATTGCATTTGCAACCTTGTAATGTATTTTGCCTTCTAGGGAAATATGTTCGCTGGTTCTAGAGATTAGGATGAGAACAACTTTGGATGCCGTTGTTCTGTCTACCGCGATATGATTTAACAGTGTCCTCCTCCTCTGTGCACCTATAGTTCTTTGCTATCCCTTTATCATATTGCTGTCACTCTGACTGGGACTCTTGGAAGACACCAACTGGGGTCCTGAGGCATAGACATTGCCTCATGTCTGTAGTTCCTTCTCCTCTGCTCTTTCCCTTCCCTCTTCTACTTACCTGCCTCCATAAAATTGATATGCTCAGTAAATGCAGCTCCAATACCTAAATCTCCCTGTTATAAACTTATATAAATAAGAGATCATTTTATAGGGTATAAGCATGAAATGGGGCTTCTAATGCAACTCCCTGTGATTGAAAAGCAAATAGGGCTCATGTTACTACTGTTAACATGAAGCTATTTATATTTGAACAGAATTTTCAAAATGAGATTTTGAGCTTGCTGCTAGAGATAGTGCGGTCTCCTTCATTTCCTGAATTATTACGCATTTCCCATGGTACTATTTGCCATATTATTTCTTTGGTGTTTACAGAAGCAGATCATGTTTATGAAGCATATCCAGAAGAAGGAAATGATATATGGAAAATCTCTACATGGGGTATAGAGTCAAGTGATCCCTAGGTTGGAACCAAGGGCTATAAATAGGCCAGTGACTTCATACATACCGTGGGACTGGTATTTTCCATCTTTCAGCACACAGTTTGAATAAACTTGGATAGGTTTTTTTAATAGTTCTTTGAAAATGGAACATTAGCTATCCATAGAGATTTAATCTTGGACAAAAAAATAGGAATAAAAGTCATCACTTCTGATGACAAGCTCAGTCCTCTTTTCTTGAAAGTAATTGAACATCCTGTGAGTTTTTTGCAGTTTCTGTAGAATTGAGAATAGTGACCATCATATGAGGTGGAAATAGCGGAAATGATTAATTTAGAAAGGAGAAGGATTGTGGGGTGGGTGGATGTGACATTTTCTGCATTGTATTCTTAGAAACTTAGACTGTTAAGAGTTGGAAGTGCCTCTGATAAAACTGTTCATTAGCATATGAGAAAACAGAGGCCCAGATACTTTAAGTCCCTGGGCCAAGAGTGTGCTAAGTGCAAAAAACCAAGCTGGAGCTCAAGTCCAAGGCTCTGTACCCTCAGACTTTCTCAGCCCACTGCATTCATCTCCAGCACCTTTGATGGTCTCACTAGGGTGACCCACTATGCACTGGCCCCAGCAATGCCTTTCACGTTGGCTTCCACTTGGGCATTTCTGGTGCTCAGATGGCTAAAATGCTCTCTATACAGATTACCCTGGAGAACCGAACTTCCATCTGTTGGAGGACACGGTAACCTCTACATCTGTGTGTACATGTGCATGTATCTATGGAGGTGGGGAGGGTGGACAGGCATGTTTGTACACAGTATGCCAGCAGCATTTGTAAGGGCCAGGATCATGACAATAGTGATGGGAAGTGCTGTTTCCTTTCCCACTTCTTCATTCTTATTTCCACAAAATATTAATATCACTTCAGTACTTGTGTTTTGCACTTGGTGAAACAAAATATGAGTTAAAACTGTAGGGTTTTAAAATTGAAAATTGTTCTTGACACACATGTACTGGAAGGCATCCCATTGATGTGGACAGCACATGTGCAGACAACAGGACAAGCATTGATGTATCCCTTCAACTACAGAGAGAAGGGTGATGTGTCTCAACGTACATTATGGGAGTTCTGCACTTAGATTAAATTGTGGTTCTCAACCAGGACCAATTTTGCACACACACACAAACACACACATGCCCAGGGAGCATTTAACGATGTCAGCAGGCATTTTTGGTTGTCATCTCTGGGGGAAGTGGTGCCACTGGCATCTATTGGGTAAGGGCCATGGATGCTGCTGAACCTCCTACAATGCACAGGACACCCCCTGCCGCAAAGAATTATCCAGTCCAAAGTTTCAGTGGTGCCAAGGTTAAGAGACCCTGGCCTACAGGAATTTATGACTTATCTGGATTGGATAAGCTTGGATTTGGAAGGCTACATAGAGGGTTGATTCATTTAGTAACACCTTGGCTTGTGAAATAAACCTACCTGGTATAATATATGGCTTGGGGACATTTTTGGGATCTAGTTGAGTAGGGGCATAAGCTTGACCAAGAGGAGCAGAGCAGTTCATTCTGCAAAGTGAAGTGAGTCAAAGCGGACCCAGTTCTGCCCCTGGGCTCACTCTCTGAGGCCTCTGTTCTCAGTGACCTGAGTTGCAAATCAGCTTCCCACTGTTTTTCATATCTGTGGATTCTGTGGTTGAGGGTTTAGATGTGTTGTTTCTGTTTGGGGTCATGATATAGTTTGGATAACCAAACATAGAATTTTGAAAGATGACTAAGTTTCCTCCTGATCATGCTGTCCAGGGAAAAAGAAAAAAAAATACATAAGAAAGTAATAAATTTTAAAATATTTATTTAAAAAATTATAGAAAAATAAAAAATAAAAGATGACTAAGGATATAAAAGATGAAGGAATATCTTGCCCTGATACCCTCTTTACACGAACAGCCCCAGTCAGGGAACCTATGCCCGGTGAGGAATCAGACCTCAGCATGGCCAAGTCTAGGCAAAGACCACCATGGCAGCAGTAGTTGAGAAAGGAAGAGGGGTCTGAGGAGAGAGGAAACGGTTAGTAGGCTGCTAGAACCTTCTCTGAGTGCTATGTTCTACTTAGGGACCAAGTCAGGTAAGATTGATTTGTATTTCCTTGTTCTTTTTTGAATGTTTGAAATAAAATTTCCATACTGTTTGGTTTTTTTCCCCCACTGCCAGGTGGTTACATTCCAAACAAATTAAATCATGGAATAGAGACACGAGTATTTCCAATCACGCTCATTTTGTAAGGCTGATGGCAAGGTGATTCCCTTCCATGACAACACCCCTTGCCCATGCAAGCCTGTAAGGGTCAGCAGGTGTAGTGCCTGGCACCAGGACCGCCTGTGCCTTCGCCTGGCATTGCTGGTTGGTGTCGGTGGATGGGAGAGACCGAGACTGCTTTCACTTCCTTCTGTCTACACAGTGAGCTAGTCTGCCCCTCTTGGGAAACGTATTCCTTTACCAAGCCGGATGGTAAGAAAATTTCCCGCAGCCATATACTGTGCCAGGTATGTTTATTTCACAAGCCAAGCCAACCTGTTTCTAAGCAGCCCTCCTAGTAGCCTTCTGAAGCCGAGTGTCAGATACCAGTGCTGGAAGAAAGATGAAAGGATTCTGCATGGGCACAGGTCCTATCCACATGGGCCTGGAAGAGGGGGAGCTGTTCAGGAGACAGGGAGAGGCCGTTAGAGGCAGCACAGACTATCGGAGGTAAAGACAAGTTTGGGAATCATCCAGCCTTTTGTACAGCAGACTCGTGAACATGTAAGAGAACATAGCAGAAATTTTTAGACCAATAGCTGCTTGCCTGTGTGCATCTTGAAAGTTGACTGCTGCAGGGTCCAAACAAGGGAGAGCTCCTACAGTGGAGGTTATATATCCATAGCCTCTTAGAATCTTAGTGTTGAGATCTTCCTCCAATCTACTCAGTCCTTCAGCCAACAGTTCGTTGAGCTCTAAGCAAAGCACTGCAGTTAGATGGCAGATATTTTTTACATAGCTGGAGGGTGTGAGGGCAGAGGTCTGGGCCGCAGAAACCCTGCACAGTTTCTTCTAACTCTTACCAGGGGAGGGGAAGGAAGCAACCCTCTGTTGAGCAATTAGCTATGGGTCAGGCACTTCTACTTGTGCTGTAGTGGCAGGCCATCCATGCATCAGCTGTGGCCACCAGTGATCCGGTTTGGACTGGGCCACTGGAAGGCAGGTTTATTGGGATCAAGTCAAGAGGTCCAGGAAACCTGCTGAAAACAGTCACATCACCTTATATTCCAGAAAAGTATCAGAATCTGGTAGCCAGCTCCAATGGGGAGCATCCTAAACTAGGTGTTTGTTGGTAGCTCGGACACCAACTTTTATAACCTTAGGCGACATCAGGAACAACTTAATAATGCTATCTCCAGAGTTCAAGAGAAAAGGACTAAGCAGACATAAACAGCACACCAGCCCTTACCCAGCCGGTACTTCTGGAAATTGCATGTGGGTGAAGCAAGGCTGCTTCCTCCTGCTCCGCTTATGAGAAATGACTGCCTGTTCTCCTTTCTCAGTATCGGTCTCACTTTAAGAGTTATAATACAAAGAAGGCAAAGTGCAGTTACTTTCTGTTGGTGTTTTCATTGGAGCAACTATAAATGGAAAAACAAAAAGGCATAGAGAAAATGGTGGAATGAAATGTTAAACCGTATAAAACAAGTGGCTTCTGGTTGCTAACTAGATATACTGAAAAATAAATGAAACCAGAAAGTAGACTTGCAGCATTTTCAATGTGGAAGAAACTTGGCAATCATCTAGCCAACTGCCTTCATTTGTAGAGAAGGAAATAGACCCGGTGACATCCTGTAACTTCCTCAGAGTCTCACAGCCCTCTGGTGGCAGAAGTGGCCTGAAACTCAGATGTTTCTACCTATTGCCGATTCCAAACATCTGTCTGTATTTGCAAGTTAATATGGTGGGGCTTATGAAGCGAGGGCACTAGTCATTGTCTGTGAATACTTCTCTTTTTCTACCCTCGCTCACCAAGGTGGCTGGCTGGGATCCCAGACCTGGGGCCGTGGCATCTCCCTTCTCTGCCATCCCTGTCTGCAGTCTGAGTTCCCAGCGAGTTTTGAGGGTGCTTCTATTCTGAAGCCCCCAAGGGCTGCTCCTCACTCTGTGATGAGGAGAAGCAAGATAATGTGAAAGGCCATGAGGAAGGGACGACAAGGATCCAGGAGGACAGGGAGGAAAATCCAGAGGATTTGGGGCAGGGGAGCCGGAGACGGGCTGGAGGGGCCTGAGGGCCTAACGTGGCTTTTGTTTAAATGCACAGGGCTCAGAAATAGAGGATTCTCAAAACTATATTCCACTGTTCCAAAAGGGAAAGTGTATGGGAGAAAGTCACAGCTCAACTACAGTGTAATCCTAGATCTTGAAGTATAGAAGTGACGTGGGCAAAGAATGTATAATCCAAATTTGAAAGTGTGCATAATATTTAAAATTATCCCCCAACTTCAATGCTTTATCCTGGTTATGAAGATTCTTAAAAAACATGTAAATGAATTATTTTATATCAATCCATAGACACTTTTAGGAAAAGTGCCACTGAATAGTCTTTTTTTGTGAAAAGTTATCTAGGATTTATTTTTCAGATGTGCAATCTTTCTGAATTTCAGTTTCCTTATCTGCGGAGGTAATAAGGTTATGGTGAGAAATAAATATTGTAAACATGGACCTTACATATAATAAACCCTTAAAACAATTGCAACATAATTTAAGAGAATAGTATGTAAATATATACGTGTGTGAAATATCTCACAAAAGAAATTATTGCATTAGAGCCTTTAAATACTTAAAACTAATCTTTCTCTACTCAACACTTAAATTCTAAATTTTAAAGCCCGTTTAGATAAATACTGATATTAATGTTTCAGATCTTTTTGTTTAAAATTCTCTTGAACATTGTTCTTCTATGGCTTTCCAGAAATATGGCTGAAGCTACACAACAGGTAATACTAATACTGTTAACAATTTCTGTGACAGCCATTTAAAATACTAGACAGGAGGGATGTCTTCAATCCCTGTTCTTTCAAAAAAACAGCCTGGACATGGGAATTTAGAAAGTAGCCATGCTTCTCATTCCTTAGCAATGTCATTCCTTAGTCCTTATGGAAAAGTGATCCAAGATTGGTAAATAGCACATCACTAGCAAGTGTGTTTCTCATTGTCAGTCTATAAAATCACTGTATTGTCAGTTTGTAAAATTATTTTTGCTTTATGTGTGATTCCATCTCATTTAGCAGCCATAACCCTGCCATTATGTAATTACATATTATTATATATATGATAACATATATATCAGGTATGTATATAATTACCTCTTATCCACTTGCATAGTTTGTCATGAAAATTAAACTAAGGGGGAAAATTTAAACTGGGAAAGATTTGAAAGGAGAAACAAAGCTATTTTTATTTCTTCTAGGCCTGCTTCTGTACCGTTTATTATTTTCCTCATATCTATTTTTAATTGATCAAGAATCTTAATTATAAAGCTGTTAAGTGACTAATACAAATTGAGGCATACATGGGGGAAAATATCTAGTGGTCCTTGCCCCAGTAAGAAGCTTCATTTCTGTTTTTGTTCTGTTTGAGTAAATGGATAGCAATGAATTCCTCCTGTCTTATGAAGTCGGGGAACTTACCTCCTGAATTGATTAGCTGCAGAAGAGTGACCAGTGGCCCTGCCAACACTCTCGGCACACTGGGAGATGCTGGGTTGTTTCCCCTCCTTAGCTAAATACATTCTTCTTTTTAAATCTGAAGAGGTCAGATGGTGGAAGGAAAAGGAAAGGTTTGAGGTCTCTTGGGGCAGGCAGTAAAAGATATAACAACAAGATCTTGTATGCGACTGGTATTTCTGGAAGTGTATTAAGTTTCCATGCAAGTCTTAGCCTCCTTGAGGGAGTTGTGATCATCCCTTTCCATTCCCTAAATCAGCAACAACAGCTGTGTGTGTGTGTGTGTGTGTGTGTGAAAGAGAGAGAGAGAGAGAGAGAGAGACTGCGACTGCATAGGCAGCGGAAGCTGGGGGCCAGGGCACGTAGGACAGAGCTAGGGGTTAACAACCTCTCGAAGTAGATGAAGATAATATAAGGCCAGAAAGGACGGATGAGAGCACAGAGGTTGCTGAGGGTTCTTTGGCAGGGGAGAGGGTTGTCCTATTCTTGGCTGACCTAAAGCTGGTCATCAGCCTGGATTCTAATGCCTTTCCCAAAAGATTCTAGAATGCCAATGTTACGGTGAAACCTTTCCACTTTGGCTCCATCTAGGACACCTTTTAAACCAATGCCCATGTCACACTCTACCTGAATTGGTGGAGAAACATGAAAATGCATCCTGGAGAACTGTGTGGGAGTGAGGCTTAGCTTTTGCCCTGACCCGTCTCCACACCCATGAGCAAAGAGAGTTAACCACGATGGTCAAAAGGAGAATGCACATAAAAAGAATAGAAGATGTCTCAGCATTGCCTGGAAACAGGCCCATGCAGCCAAGAAACAAGCAGTTGGACTAGCCAATGACCTTAACTGGACGTGTGCTAAATTGAAACACAAAATTGGCAAAGCCGATATCTCTGTATGTCTGTCTCTGGTTATGATGTCAGGTGTGGACTCAGGGTTAACAGATCTAGGTTGACAGCCAGCTTTGCCACCGCCTTGTTGTGAGGCCCTGGAAAAGTTGCTTTGTCTTTCTGGACCAGTTTCATCTTAGGTAAGTCAAGAGTAAATAATTTAGCACAATGCTTGGATCACAGTAAGCACTGGGAAAAGGCCAGTCAGCTGGCACAGTGGTGAAAAGGGCTCAATGTGCTCCATTCATTTCTTCTCCCTAAAAACAGCGAAGTGGAGGTATAGCAAGAAAGGTGCTACTACTGTAATGTGAAAAAGTTCCAGCTAAAGATACTAGATGATTTCTCACTACAGGGAAGCCCATCATAATTGTCCTTTCTGACCCTACCATGTGAGGCTATAAAGAAACAGGTAGGCAGGCTTGTTTATAGTTTCTCTGTATATACATATAGGTGTGTTTCACAACCCCGTCTCACCCACAGGCTGCTATTATACTCCTACAAAAGAGTCCACTATCCCAGTGAGCCAATTATAGAGTAAATTTCTTATCTGTTATTGTAAAAGTATATATTTAATTGTGAATATGAGTATAAATTCTTCTAAAGGACTGTCTCAAATTTTAAAAATCTAGAGCTGTGTAAAATTTTATGACAGTAAAAAGGAATAAAGAAGAACTTTATTTGGTAGATGATAAAGAATAGATAGTTTCTGCCCTGTGAGAGCTTATAATTTCAATAACATAAACTCCCAAGAGAAAGCATGGAATCTTATTGTTTTAGAACTTCCGTGGGGACTAGTTTGCAAATGCAGTTTAATTTCATTTGGTATAAAATAATTGAGCATGGTTATTAGTGTGCAGCCATAAAAATGAAAATTATAAAGTTAAAAGCAAATAATACAGTAAACTCACGAAGAAAATCTCCCTCACTGGTGATCAGGAAAATGGGAACTAAAGCAGCAAGATTGGTGTGACTGTACCTACCTGCAAGAGAACCAGGCAAAATACCCAATTAAAATTTCTATTACTATATAATAGGGTTTCTCAACCTCCACAGTATTGCCATTGGGGCTGGGTAATTCTGTTTTGCAGAGGGCTGTTCTGTGCATTGTATATCCCTGGCTTCTGTTCAGTAGATGCCAGTAGGCTCCCCAGTTATGATAACCAAAATTGTCTCCGCACACTGCCAAATGTCCCCTGGGTGGGGGGAGGCATAGTCAATCGTCATTGAGAGCAACTGCTGAATGAGAAGGGAGAATAGATGCTTAAGACAACTTGCAACATCTGCCATAAGCTTTGTGTTATATCCCCCAAACAGTGCTTAGCACCGAGGTAATATTTTACCATTAAAAGTGACAACTCCTCTGCCAAGAAATGTAACACTCTAAGATTATGTGAAATCTGATTTGGGTTAATTCTAGAAGGATGAAAAGTCATTCCTTTCTTATGTGTATCTATTAAATCTAAATTTGTATTTATAGCAAATAAAAACAGTTTTTATTTGAATATGCAAACAAATGAAATATTCTTCCCTAGTGTGTGGAAATACGGTGCCACATTTATGATGAATGTCTTTACTCTAAACTGTAATATTTCTGAAAGGCTACATGACAGCATTCATAATGTTGCTCTATCCTAAATCAAAAATTTCATCTGTAGTTGATGGCATATCTCTTTTCAGGGCAATTAAGCGTGCATAATTTGCCACTGCTGGATTATGAATACCTGAAGAGTACAGTACTTTCCGTTAATGAGAGTGTTTGCTTAATATGCTTTTCCTTCCCAATGAGAGAATGTGCTTCACTGCCAACCATATAAAGATGGAGATAATTTAAAAGAAACCAAGAAACCTCTTTCCTTTGTTCTGCCTTTTCTATCAAACTTGGAGAGGCAAATTTTCCATCAAACAAGTGGATACACTGGTATCTTGCTAAAAGGCCGCTTAGTGAAAAGGGAGAATGAAATACAAAGTGCATCTGCCTTGGGCTTCTTCCACGGTTGTTTAGAGCCTAGTATGTCACAGTGACCTTGTTACAAGGCAGTTTCACCACATGGAGTGTGTGTGCGGGCACAGGGGTGGGGGCATCATTATAATGGGACCTCCAGGGTTCTTATTTTGGAAAATGTAGACAGCTGCAGAAATTACATCAGAAAAGTGGTTGCCAGCCATGAAAGTAATAGAATACCATAAAAGTCAAGTTTAAAACGACTCTTCCTGGGAGAGGAACCATTTTTATCTGCCATAATGAACAGAGACTGTACGGAGGGACATGTGGTAGAGCTGGACCTGGAGAAATAGGTAGGACACCAAAAAAAGGGAATGGAGGACGACACTGAAGGCCTGCGTGCAGTCAGTAGATGCAGAGACGAGGATTCGCACAGCAACTTTAAGTGGGACGGTTGAGCTAAAGTTGTGGATTTCGGTAGGGGCAGGAGCATCTCTGGTTTGTGGCCCAAACAGCAAACTGTCCACCAGGATCTGCACTCTCCTCCAAAGCACAGCTGCATCTGGAAAACGGCTGCTGCAAAGCCACCCCTCCTTGCACCTGGGTGGGGCTGTGCAGCTCGTCCTTGCTGTTGTCCTATGAATGGGTCTTCATCTGGAGGGTAGTGAGCAGATAGTGTGCTCAAATTGGGTAATTTGAAGGGAATTTAAGACAGGCCCTGTTTGCAAAGATGTGGGAGAAATGCAGGCAAACCACAAGGGATAGTGCAGTATCTTCAGGCCAGAATGTATCTTGTTACCTCCCTGAGGCATGAAGAAGTAAGAGAATGGTACGGTTTCTTCCTTTATTATTAGTTTTTTTTTTTTTTTTTAATTTAAGTAGATTTAGGAAGTACAAGTGGCTTTTTTGTTACGTGGTTGAATTACATCGTGGAGAAGTCTAGGCTTCTAATATATCCATTCCCTAAATAGTGCATGTTTTACCCAATATGTAATTTTTCATCCTGCACGCTCCTCTAATGTTCTTCCTTCTGAGTCTCCAGTGTCCATTAAGTCACTCTGTATGACCACACACAGCCACTGCTTAGCTCCTGCTTGTGAGAAACATGTGGTACTTGGTTCTTTGTTCCTGTTTTACTTAGAGTAATGGCCTCCAATTCCATCCAGAGTTGCTGCAAAAGATGTTATTTCATTCTTTTGGATGACTGAGTATTCCATAGTTGTGTGTGTGTGTGTGTGTGTTCTTTATCTAGTTATCGGTTGGTGGGCACTTAGGTTGTTTCTATATCTTTGCAATTATGAATTGTGCAGCAATATAAACATATGGGTGCAGATGTCTTTTTTATAAAATGACTTCTTTTCCTTTGTTTAAATACCCAGTAGTGGGATTTTGCTGGATTGAATGGTAGGTCTACTTTTAGTTCTTTGAGAAATCTCCATGCTGTTTTTGATACAGGTTATGTTCATTTACATTCCAACCAATAGTGTATAAGTGTTCCCTTTTTACCACATCCATGCCAGTATCTATTGTTTTTTGACTTTTTAATAATGGCCATTCTGACAGGGGTAAGGTGTATCTCTTGGTTTTAAATTAGCATTTTACTAATGATTAGTGATAGATTGAGCATTTTTTATATGTTTGTTGGCTATTTGTTTCTCTTCCTTTGAAGAATGTTCATGTCTTTTGCCCACTTTTTAATGGAGTTATTTGGTTTTTTTCTTGCTGATTTATTTGAGTTCCTTGATTCTGAATATTAGACTTTTGTCAGATGGATAGCTTGCAAATATTTTCTCTCATGCCATAGGTTGTTTATTTATTCTGTTGATTATATATTTTGCTGTGCAGAAGCTTTTGAATTAGTCCCCATTTATGTTTATTTTTATTGTATTTGCTTTTGGGGTCTTAGTCATAAATTCTTTACATAGGCCAATGTCGAAGATAGTTTTTCCTAGGAATTCTCTCCTAGAATTTTTATGGTTTCAGGTCTTACATTTAAATTTTTAATTCATCTTGAGTTAATTTTTGTAGGTGGTAGGAGATAGGGATCCAGTTTTGTGTCTTCTGTGTGAGGCTATCCAATTTTCCCAGCACTGAGCATGGTACAGTTTCTAGAACTCAAAATAAGACTCATCTGGAAGGACCCACAAGAAAAGAGCTATGACCTTCAGAAGGACACAACCAGACTGAGTCAAACCTGCAGGGAAGGAGAGATGGAAGTGAATACCTTGAACTCACCCTCAAACCTCCCTGCAGTCTTCTACCAGGGTGTCCCATTGGCCAAACCCAGCTAGAAGCCAGAAGGCAAGGGAGTCTCTGATGTTGACATACAGGTGAGTGCCCAGGCGCACAGAGCAGGGTGGAGAAGGGTTGAGGAACAGACCTGGGGTAGGTATCCTACACTATCACTCCCTGTCAAGGATAGTAGGAAATGGACTTTCCTTTCCTGGTCCCACTTCCCCTGTCAGCCAGCTGGATTTGGAGGACTTTGAGACCGAGGGATATCAGAGCCACAAGGATGCAAGAGCCAGCCTCCCGTGTGCCACCTGACAGAGGAAAGGGGACCCCCATTCAGGAACACGAGCCGTGGACTATGCCTGGTTAAGAAAAACTTCTCCAGGCTGGGCGCGGTGGTTCACGCCTGTAATCCTAGCACTCTGGGAGGCCGAGGCGGGCGGGTTGCTCAAGGTCAGGAGTTCAAAAACCAGCCTGAGTGGGACCCCGTCTCTACTATAAATAGAAAGAAATTAATTGGCCAACTAATATATACATATACAAAAAATTAGCCGGGCATGGTGGCACATGCCTGTAGTCCCAGCTACCTGGGAGGCTGAGGCAGCAGGATTGCTTGAGCCCAGGAGTTTGAGGTTGCTGTGAGCTAGGCTGACGCCACGGCACTCACTCTAGCCTGGGCAACAAAGTGAGACTCTGTCTCAAAAAAAAAAAGAAGCACTTCTCTTGAATCAAGACAGTAAATTTCAGGGGGTGTGTTTTTTTTATAGCAGTTTGCATTTGAGGATTTATTGATTATAGCATTTAGTATTAACAGGAATTAGATTGTAGAAAGTGTTGAAGGCCAAGCAAGGAATTTGGATTTTTTTCTACAGATGGTCAAAAACCAGTGAAGGTTTTTATGCTGGGAGGTGGTATTAAAAAGTAAAAAGCCTTGGAATGATGAGCCTGGCAATCACATGGCAGGGGGCATGGAACACAGTGAGCAGTCAAGTGATGTAGCTGCCCCAAACCCCATGTCATCAGCAGGACCTAGGAGTCAGTCCAGGACAGTATAAGCTGAAAAGATACAAGCATGTTAATCACATTCCAAGGTGGGGAAGGGGGTGCTCTAAGGCCAGTCTAATGGTCACCCCAGTCTATGAAAGGGCTTGGACGGCCCACGGTGAGATGTGGAAGAAGAATTTTGGAGACAGCTGTTGATATGAGTAACTCCCACAAGACAGAAGGTTCGGAGAGGCTCTGCCCACCATCTCAAGCCTAGGGAAGGGGGCTTCAGTGAGACTGCTGAAAAGTGTGTATGGATTTCCTGGAGTCTGGGGGATGCAATAGTTTACAGTATTTTTCTGGAAAATTGAAAAAACATGAGCATCATTGGTCAGCTGCTCTATGATAGCAAAAGAGGCTTCCTGGGGAGGGGGAGGAGACTGCTTGTCCACTCCCAGAGTTTCAGGACAAATGACATGTGACTAGTATGGGGGTCATCCTGATCCTGTCCACCTGAGGACCTAGGGAACAAGAAGAGACTAGTAGTCACAGGAGATGTGTTCTTCCCCCAAATATGAGAATGCAACAGGCATTTGGAGGGGAGAACTGCAGATCCCACAAAAAGATCCCACAAGAAAAAGAGATGTATACACATGACAAGCCTTTCAAGTGCCTGGGACATCTTACAACTGTACTCCTCAAAGGAGACTTTTCCTGCTCCTTTTCCTCCTTCCTCCAGTAACCAGTCAGAAAAGGGAAGAAAAGCCCCCTGGTCCATCCCCCACTGGAGCTGGCTTGGGCCAGGCAAGCTGGGGGAAGGGGGGGAGACAGTTACTAAAAGTATATCCAAGCTTTTTATTACTAAGCTGGACTCGACGTACCAAGCGTCTATACGAGTTCATTTTTATGGACCTGAGACAAGAAATGAACAGACTATCTTCTTTTTATTCTAGGAGTCACCATAAGGGTCATAGACCTGCCCTAAATTTCAGGCTGGAATAGAGGCATATCTAAGCTAGGAATACATTTAGAGGAATAGTAAGAGACAAAATTGAAGCTGTTTATGATGACACTTCATAAGAGCATAGCAATCACTTGGGTTCGTAGCATCGAGGGCTTGATCTAAAAACACAAAAAGATGAGCAAATACCAAACATGCATTTGTCATCCCTCAAAATGTATTTATAAACATAGTAACAATACCTTCATTAGAGGACATTTCCTTTCCTATATAAAACATAGCACTTAGAAAATCCAGGAAGTAGAACTTAAAAGCAAAAATCACCTAATGTCCCATTATCCAGAAATGTATATTTTGGTCAATGTCTTTCCTGTTTTATTTCCCTCTGTGGAAGTGTATATATACACTTGTGGGTTTTTCCTGTTTAAATTTGATTATCTGTATTTTGCATCCTGCTTTTTTAACTTAACATTTTATTTTTCTGACTTGCAGAACATTTTTAAACATATGGTTTAAATGACGGCATCATTTGACTGAAGTTCATCAAATAATTTTGTTAAATATTCTAGATCCAGACTTATACTTACATATGAATGAATGATATGAATGAGAAAAGAACAGAGAATTGAACCCATAGCTTTAAATATCCTACCAAGTTGTAGCGTTCGATTATCAAACAAAAGAGCAACTTGTGCAGAGAGTTGTCACTCCTTTCTTCAAGCTCTCTTATTTTCTTTGAAGCCATTATTTTCTTCCCATTGCTGCAGTCACTCCCAAGTCTCCTCTGAAAGTTCTCCTTTTTCCATCCAGTCCCTAAATGTTGTTATGTCTTAGGGCTCTTCCCAGACACCCCCTCTCTTCCTGGGCTGCCTCATCCAGCTTCTCAGTTTTCAAAACCATTCATATGCTAATAACTTTCAAATCCAAAATTTAACTCAAACTCCTATTCTAAATTCCAGACCTGCATGGTAACATCTCCAGTTGGATGTCTCAGATGGAACCCTTGATCTTTGCCCCAAAATATATTCCTTCTTCAATCTCCCCAACTTGGTAAAGCAACCTCAGTTCATCCATTGCTCAAGGAAAATGCCAGGAGACGTTGCTGCAACTTTCCTCTCCCTCGTTTCTAGCTCATAGCAAGTCCTGTCTCTCTCCCTCTAAAATACATCTCAAACTCAACTCTTCTGTCCATCTTCTCATTGGTCACCCTTCTTTTAGCCATCAGCATCTCTGTATGAACCACTGCAACTGCCACCTAATCACTTTCCCTCGTGTAATCCCTGCAATGTGTCCTCCAGAGCCATCTTCTTTTAGTTAGAATGCCTCTCCCTTACTCAAACACTGCCAGCCCTTGGGATGGCCTGTAAGGTACAGATCCAGATCCATCAGTCTTTCCAGTCTCCGGTTCTGACATTCTGCCTGTTGTCCCCTGATTTACCCACAATGCTTTGCTTCAGGCCCTAAAGCCTGCTGCTTCTCTGTCCCTGGAAGGTGACTCCCCTAATCTCCTGGTGTGCTCTCTCTTTCCCACCACCCACACGAGTCCAGAATGTCAATCCTTGAAGGCAAGGACCCTGCTCAGGTCATTTATATATCCCCAGTGGACACACAGCCAGTCTTTACTGATGTGGCCTCCTGACTGGCCCAGTCTCACCTTTCCAGTCCCAGCCCACAGATGAGTCCCCAGACTGACCTCTGCACACTCCGCCATTCTTAAGTGGGTCCTGCCCTTCTGGCCTCAATCATGTCACCCTGTGCCTTCTGGCACTGACTCCAATTTGACATTATGTATGTGTATGTTTCTTTGTTTAATGTCTCTATCTCCTACTAGACTAGAAACTTCCCGTGAGAGCAAGGAACCATGTGCTTTTTGAGGCTCATGCTTTCCCCAGAGCCTACAATCATGCCAGGCTCGTAGAAAGTGCTCAGCTCATTGTTAAATTAATGAGCCGCACCCAACTGGATGGAGTTCTGAGGGGAGCTCCTCTCTCTGCAGGAGGCAACACTGTAAAAACTTCCAGGCTCAGTCCCACAATAGAGGAGTTCAGTCCCCAGAATATGGGGCCCCAAAGAGGTTCCTGTCCTCATCCCTGGAACCTGTGAGTATATTACCTCACATGGCAAAAGGGACTTGGCAGGTGTGATTAAGTTAAATATTTTGAGATGGGGAGATTGTCCTGGATTATCCAGGTGGGTCCTTATAAAAGAGAAGCAGAAAGATCAAAGTCAGAGAAGGAGATGTGATGGGAGAACCAGAGGTCGGGGGAGTGGGGATTTAAGAATTCTGCTGCCATTAAGGATGGAGGAAGGGCCACAAGTCCAGGAACTCGGGTGGACTCTAGAAGCGTGGAAAGGCAGGGAAACAGATTCTCTCCTCGCAGCTCCAAAAGGAAAGCAGCCCTGCAGACACCTTGATCTTAGGACTTCCAACCTCCAAAACTATAAAATAATAAGTTTATGTTGTTTGAAGCCATTACATTTATATTAATTTGTCAGGGCAGTGATGGGGAACTAATACAAGGAGGCATTGGAGAAATGATTCGAAAAACCCAGAGGCAAGAACCGATCCTACCTTCTCTCAGAAGGGAGTAGGCTTGCCTGCCCACAGCTATGCATGTCCACAGTCCTACAACCAGTGTCATGCACTGTGTCCCTCTTTCTTGTCCTTTAATTCTCTCATGGGGACAAATAAATAGCCCATGTCTTGTTTCTTTTTTTTTTGAGACAGAGTCTCACTTTATTGCCCAGGCTAGAGTGAGTGCCGTGGCGTCAGCCTAGCTCACAGCAACCTCAAACTCCTGGGCTCAAGCAATCCTGCTGCCTCAGCCTCCCAAGCAACTGAGACTACAGACATGCGCCACCATGCCCGGCTAATTTTTTTTTCTATATATATTAGTTGGCCAATTAATTTCTTTCCATTTATAGTAGAGATCGGGTCTCGCTCTTGCTCAGGCTGGTCTCGAACTCCTGAGCTCAAATGATCCGCCCACCTCGGCCTCCCAGAGATCTAGGATTACAGGCGTGAGCCACCGCGCCCAGCCCATGTCTTGTTTCTTGAGTGTAGGTTTAGAGACAGGAGGGAGGACCCCGGGCTGGACGTGAGCTGTAGAAATGATGGGCACAGCCAGCATCTGCCTGCCCAGACAAGGGTCGCCTCCGTGCTGTTACAGGGTGTTACTGAGCCATTCTTTATGGCCTAGGCTAAGGCACTTTGTCAGCGAATATCTCTAATTTAGAATTAGACTCTCTAGATTTGGCAAAGGTTTGGCAAAAATAGACCTCCTGGGAAAAAAGAGAAAGCTTTGGACCCCATCCCTGGAAAAAATACACACAAGCAGAAATTTTCCTATGGAGTTGTTAGGGGTTTATAAGGCAGCTTGCTCAAAGCATAAAGTATGTGTTGATTGTGGTATCTTTTTCTTTACATGGGGTGTAAGAGGCAGGGAGGGGGTAAGAGTACAAGATGGGCGTCCAGTGTCAAGCTAAGGGGTTTGAGCTTAATCCTGCAGGGGGGTGCGGAGGACCCATTAGAGGGTTTCAAGCAGGGCAGTGACATGATCAGGTTTGTACTTTTGAAAATAATCACTCTGGCAACATGTATATTGGCTATAACCCTATAATTAGTTCATCATATCACCTTAAGGGAAAAAATGCTGTTGACATGAAATGTTTTTAATACTTCCTTTTAAAGCCAGTGATATCAGATGGCATATTAAGTGATCTAATTTCATGGACATTGTGCTGTAGAAAGCAGTTTCCTGTAAGGTCATTAAAAATCTTATTGTTGTCAGGATCATTGCTCCCCATTAGTGGATTTGCTTAGGCATTTAGTCTTGTTACTGTCATCATTATTACGTCATTGTTCAAGTGTGTCTCAGCTTCCATCAGATCCGTCTCCAGCAGAGAAAACCCAGGTAAGTAAAGCAAAGTGGTAGAACTCTGAACTGGGAGTCTTCTGGAAGCCTGGAGTATCATTTCTGGCTGTAGCACCACACTAGCTAAGGGATTTAAACCAAGTTAATCTCCCAGAACCATGGTTTCTTTACCTATGCAATGAGCATTATAAGGCCTACCTAGCTAGGTAACATTTGTGACAATTGAACACAATCATTAAAAGATAGTGCTTTGAAAACCATAACATAGTACCCACATGCAAGCTGACATTCATTTTACTGTTAGTGTTACCATATCATACCTAAGCAAGTTTCAGTTAGTAAAGAGAGCTGTCAACGTAAAGATTTGTGGTTTGCCTTTGAGATATTATATGCTTCTGTCTTTCTCCAAGTGTCAAATACTTTAGAGGTTTTTCTGGTATCCAGGCAACGTATTGTCTCCACTTAGCCCTTGCAAAGTCCTGAATTACAAATAATAGACTTTGTTTTGCTGTGCTCTGAAATTTAAACCTATATGTTTTAAAGGAATCAAAGCCCCCCACCCCTTGGCTCTAGAAAGGGAAATGGTCATGTTCTAGCACTTTCAGAGAAAACTGGAGGGGCTCAGTGGATGCTGCAAAGCCATCGACCACCTTGTCTCACTGGTCTGTTGGTGGGATCCTAGAGCAAGGAAGGGAGCTCCGGCAGCTGAGTCACAGGGAAAGAACTATTGGTTCTAGAAGTGCAGTCACCCGTGCTTCACACACAAGGTCTTTGTCATCATCATGACTACTAATCTGCAAATCAGAGACTCCAGGTAGCACTTACGTGTTTTTTTTCACAGTTTTAAAGCACATCTGGCTCACTATTAGGCCAGACCAGATGTCCAGTGGGGAAATGTCAGGTGATGAGGTCTTTACTGCCAATGGCTTAAGAAACCATATGCCATAGTGAACATAATCAGACATTTCTATGAAGCAGACAAATGTACTTTTTTCTATTTTATTTTTTTTAATTGACAAAAATTATATGTATTGTGTACAACATGATGTTTTGAAATATGTCTACATTGTGGGACAGCTCAATCGAGCCAGTTGACTTGAGGTAAGTATGCATTACCTCACCTAGTTACTTTTTGTGGTGAGAACACTCAATATCTGTTCTCTTAGTGGTTTTTAAAATACAATACATTGTTATTAATTAGAGTCACTATGTTGCACAATAGATCTCTTACATTCATTCCTCCTATCTAACTGAAATTTTGTATCTTTTGACTGACATATTCCCAACTCCCAACTAGCCCCTAGTAACCAAGCATTCTATTCTCTACTTCTGTGAGTTTAGCTTTGTTAGATTACATATATAAGATACTTTTTAATTATGCCCAAATGCATCAATGTTAAAGCATTTGGGGAAATGGGGAAGAAGAAACTTTGAGGTGTCAGCAAAATACCTCCTTTTGGTGATAACCCCATGTTCCCAGTAGTGATATTACCGATGGTGTTTATACTGGTTTACCAAGAAGTTTACAGGTTTTTCTTTCACTTACCTGTGATTGGGTACGATTAGAAGCAAATAAAATGTGTTATCCCTATTTCATCAAAAGGAAAGGCTCTCTTAGAGCTTCTTACTTTGTTGAGGTCAAACATCCAGACTTAAAACTTCCAACTTCGATTCCAGGTTTGATTCGAAACCACAGTTGAGGAAGAAGCCTGGGCTTGGCAGTCAGTTTCTACCACATGCTAACAGAGTGACTTGGGCAAGTCACTTCACCTTGCTGAGTATTAAATCCCCTCCTGTAAAAGGGGGATAGTTGTCACTATGTTCCAGGGTCCTTGAGAGGGTTAAATGAGTTAAGAGATTCTGACACCAGAGGCAACAGAGTAGAGTGTGCTTGTTTATAACTTGGACTCTGAGCCAGCCTCCCTAGGAGTGAGTCCCAGCTTCACCTCTCCTCTAGCTGTGCGACCTTGTGTGAGTTGCTAAACCTTCCCGAGTCAGTAAAACAGAGACAATAATAGTGCCCACCTCATAGAGTCGTTGGGAGGATGTAAGAGTTCATATAACCAGAAAGCACTTAGAACAGTGCCTGCCATTTCATAAACACTATTTAAGTCTGTGCTATGATTATGATAGATTATGATTATAATTGTTGTCATCCATATGTCAAGTGCCTGGCACAAATTAGTTGTTCAAAAATGATTAATAACTACTTTTATTATTTCTCCCATCAAAGCACTTGAATTTTAAGTACTCTGAAAAGAAAGTAATATTATAAGTCGGTTTCTTGGTTTAACTAAACAGATGTCAGTGGGATCCTTTCTAAAATCTCCTTTCTTCAGGGACTGAAAACGTAATTGTATGCCATACAAGAAAGATTTTTTTCCAAGTGCTCCTTAGAACAAGAGAAAATTATTGGGCCTTACCCCAGGTCTTCTGGAATAGAAATTCTAGGGATGTGGCCCATTGTCTACATTAGCAAGTGTTCCCAGTGAGTCTCGTGTTCCCTAAAGTTTGAGGACACCAAGTATACACCAGTCAAAACCTTGACTGCCTTCTACTGCCAAGGCAAGACAACACAGAGTGGGGTATTCTATCTGTTTGGCAGGTTGTTCTGACCCAAGAAGTGTTAAAACAACTGTCATCATGGTGATTCCTTGAATTAAGCAGAAATGTCATGTGAAGCAGAGTCAGGGAGGGAGGACAAAGCACTTTGAGAGCATGTGTGTCTGTGGAATGTTTGGGGGTGTTGGGGTCCTCTGGAAAGTGCTGATGTCACATCTCGTGTCGTAT
Source organism: Mirza zaza (assembly GCA_008750895.1). NCBI lineage: Eukaryota > Metazoa > Chordata > Mammalia > Primates > Cheirogaleidae > Mirza > Mirza zaza. Next base: position 44,216 of record VSMD01092704.1, read on the forward strand.
GACTGAATGATGGATGGGATAAGAGATGCCTTTTGAATTTTTATGCAAGGTTAAAATGAGGAAAACCCATTTCAGTCTTTCGAAGTCAGAGCTACTGGTACAAAAGGTCACTGACGCCAATTGGTGGCATTGCTGAGCTCAGAGAGGGAATATTAAAATAGCAAACATTTTTTTTAAGCACTAGATGCACTATGGGCTTAACTCTCAATATTTTGCCATCTTGCTGCCCTGAGATTTTAAATAAATGGCATGTGAGAAAGGAAAAATACCAAGAGATTTTTCTACCTCCCGAAAGATCAAGGATGTAGATTGTTGTCCTCACACTAAGGATAACATAATTTTTACAGTGGAATAAGCAAAGCAATTAAATGATGGCTCTGTTGGGAAAATAATTGTTACCAGTTGTATGTGGAGGAGACAGATCAGTTCTGATTGAGCGTGGACATTTCAGTGAAGTCAACAAGTATTTATTGGAGACCCAGCCCTTTTCTAGATGTGGTCTGCTTGAGGTTTAAGTGTAGGTGACTGAAGATTACAGTGCCTTGGGAAAGAAAGCCATTCTTGGAAGTAAAGTGGAGAGGTTGTTAGATACTAGGTTAGTTCTGTATATGCTGCATTTGTGTTGACAGAACAACATCCAAATAGATTGACAGGATCTGAGAGTCCTATGCATAGAAACAGTGTTTGGATTGATTATCTAGGTAACTAAGAAGATCTGAAGATCAAGGACCAAACTTTTAGGGACACTACAATTATAGCAAATAGAATATGAGAATTCGGGGAAGAAATAATAGGAGAGACCACCAGAAAAGCTGGAGGTGGTCCAGAAAAGCAGGACCATGTTCTATCATGGAAATCAAGAGGAGAGATTTCTTCAAGAAGAGAGTGGTGTTCTTTTGTGTTTAAAGTGTGTAGAAATAAAAAAGAATAAAGCATGGGGAAAGGTGGGGCCAAGTGTTGGATTTGCTAAGTGAAGATATTAATTAAAAAAAAAGTATATTTTCCATAAAATGGGTGATCTTTACTACATTCATTCAAGTCAGGGTTTTTCAACCTCAGTGATATTGATATTTGGGGCTGGAGAATTCTTTGTGGTGGGTGCTTTCCTGTGCAATGTAGATGTTTGACAGCGTTCCTGGCCTCTCAGCTAAGCACATGTAACTCCACCACCACCAGTTGTGATTACCAAAAAATCTCTTCAGACACTGCCACATGTCCCTTGTTAAGACTCACTGATTTAAGTATTTATTTAGCTCCACTGTGTATATGGTACTACATTAGGTACTGCAGGACATAAAAAGCATGACACACTTCCACCATGAAGAAGAATACATTCTAATTTTCCTAAATTGAGTCATTCTGTTATTTTTCTTATGTTTGTTAAAACTATGTATATGTATACACATACATATATACACACATGTATATATACATATACACATATACATGGCAGTTATCCTCCAGGTTAACATGATATCAATTTAATTATGGAATGATATTAGAAAAATAGTAAATTAGAAATATTTTCCCAAAGCTATATGTTTTAGCACAGATCAATGTCGGAAATTTTGATTATGGATCTATGGCAACACTAGTGAGTGAGCAATTTCCAAATTAATTTCTTTGTGTATGCCAAAGATTCAAATTATATTTTGCTCTTTCATTTCTTATGAAGATAAAATACTCTTACTAATCCATAGGTATGCTATAGAAATTCTCGTGTTTTTTTTTTTTCTAAGTGACTGTACCATTTATCTTTGGGTAGAAATTAAAATACTATAGATTAAGTTCTTAATAAAACAAAGATTGGCATGTTGGACTTTAATTTGACCTTAGCAACATTTGTAGGAAAGACAATCACAAAAAATAATTTCATGAAAAGGAGTATCCTTAATATTTGGAAGAGATTCTCCATCAAAAGAACAACCTACCATCTTCTCAAACCTTAGTTTCCTCATTGTTTAAGAACAAAAAAGAAAATCTAACCTGCCTCTCCTGTTTTTGTTGCTTGTAACAGTGAACAAGGCCCTAACATTGAGACCCTTGGTTCTTTTTTTGCAGACTGCGTCATCTGCTATTAAAGGTGCTATTCAGCTGGGAATAGGATACACAGTGGGTAATCTCACATCCAAGCCAGAACGAGATGTTCTCATGCAAGACTTTTATGTGGTGGAAAGTGTGTTCCTACCCAGGTACGAACATTTTTATTTGTGATGATTTTCATGTTAAGGAACCTTTTGTGTGACAACCCCCTACTGAAGGACTTTCCTACCATGTCCTTGTTTACATGTACTAATTTATGTGTTGGACTCTGGGGGGCCAAAAGCAGTTCAAATGCTTGTTACTGCCTGTTGCATCAGGTTGCCGTGCAGTTTTTATGTGGAGATGAGGAGTGGGCTTCATCCATGGGCCAGTGGTAATTAGTTGTGATGAATGCGTGGAAGACCATATGGAGAAAGTTGTTGAGATTCAGTGGGAAAGAGTGCAGTAACCACAGAGTAATGTCTGCCAGGGGTTTAGAAAAAGAGGGCTTCCACGAAGCCACTGGTGCCAGCTTTTTGGATCCCTAATGTAAAAAATCAGGCTGGTGGGCCCATAATTGGGCCTCACATCTGAATTCAGTCTTTCTACCTTCTCCTTCCACATCCTTTGCAATGACTTTAACTTTCCTCCAGAAAACGTGCGAGAATTCTGCTGTTTTGACACCACATTTGCAAAAACGACAAGGTCACCCATACGTGTTGCCTTGAGCTTTTATCATTTGTTTGGGGTGGGGATCAATTATTTAAAGAATAAATACATCGGGAGATGGATGGTGGTGATGGTTGCACAACAATGTGAATACACTTAATGCCCGAGAACTGTGTACTTTTTTAAGTATACATTTTTAAGTAAACATTTTTATGTTTACGATGGCAAAGTTTATGTTGTGTGTGTTTTACCACAATTAAATAAATAAATAAACAAATTTAAAAGTATATAACTACCTTAGTTTAGGAAAAGAAGAAGTTATTATTATGAAATTGGAAATGTTACCACAACTGACAGGATTTTTCAAAGAAAATGGTCTAAAAATAAAGATATTTAATTTGGGGACTTGGGGATAATTGTTTTGTCTTTGGGGCTGTAAGGATTGACTTTTCAGACACATTTATATTTAATATTTAAAATAAATATTTCTCTTCAAAACTTTGTTATTTATTCCTGAGCTTGGATGAGAGTAGCTGAGGTGACAATTTTACCACCAGTGTTTTCATTGCCTTATTTAAAAAAAAAAAAAAAAAAATCTTCAGAAGAATGCTGTTTACACGTTTATCTCTGTGTCCAGGTATCAATTGCCTAGAAATAAAACCTTTGGGTGAATGTGCAGTAACTTCCCACATCATCACCAAGCAGCCCATAAATTTTTAAAATTCAGCTATGAACCCAGACAGCCTAGTTTTGCTTTAAGTGCTCTTAGCTGAAGAGCAAAGTTGGTCCACTGGAACTCTTGAAGTTTGTTTCTCCAAGGTCCAGTAACAGCCATGAGAACTAGATTCTCAATAGAAAATGGACAACCCCAAGGCCTGGGAGATAATCCCTGCTCATGACACTTCTTTCTAATAGTCGGAAATTTTCTCTGTGTTTGTCTGTAACAGTCTGTTTATTATTCCAAAAAAGTGTGTGTTCTTTTTCCTTGAAAGCCAGGAGGTCAGGAATTTATCTTGATCTTTTGGTAAGATATTTTAGGCTCATGACGCCTGTAAATGTGTTTGCAGGATGTTCGAGCTCTGATGCTCTTCTAGGGCCTCTACCCAGATGTTTCTACCTTATTTTTTTCTTTGGCTACAAAGAACAAGAGGAATGGAGGACTTGTGTGGGAGGGTGGTGACAACGGGTTCAGGGAGCTGAGAGCGGTTAGGACTGAAGATGGATCATAAAGACCCAGTCAACATATAGCCAAACATCACCGGGACTTGGGGAAATCCTGGCCTAACCGTAAGGTCCCCAGGCATCAGCATCACCTGGAACTTAGTCCACATGGAGATTCTTGGGCTCCATGCTAGACCAACTGAATCAGAAACTCTCTGGGTGGGACTCAGGAATCTGTTTTAATAAGCCCTCCAGGTAATTCTACGCACATAAAAGTTTGAGAACCACTGGCCCAGCATACCACTTCCCATTTTAGAGTGATAATCTTTATAGGAGATGGCAAATTTTGTTCTTGCAGTTATTACATGACTCGTATAACTAATAAAGCTCCTAGTTATTTTAAATTAGCATCTTATATATCAAAATTTATCTATTAGCAACTAAATTGTACATGACACTGTATGAGCTGCTTTATGACAAGAAGTATGTAAACAAGGTCCTCATCCGTTAGGTATTTAAAGGCACTTTCTGAGTACACCCTTTTGTTCATGGACGATTGATTTATCGTAAGCCTACTGCATCTTTTTGATTAAGAGAAAATAATGATATTTTTCACCTTGCCCTCAGGAGTAGGACGCCAAAATGTAAACACCTGGACTCTGTGGCTTTGGCCTTCACTTTGTCATCCACGGCAGTAGGAGCAGACATGCCACTGGTGGAAGAGTAGCTGGGGAGTTTGCCCTTATTTAGAGGCCCCACAGTCTCATTTAAAATATATATCATTTTATACCTGTAATCCCCGCACTCTGGGAGGCCGAGGCGGGTGGATTGTTCAAGGTCAGAAGTTCAAAACCAGCCTGAGCAAGAGTGAGACCCGTCTCTAGTATAAATAGAAAGAAATTAATTGGACAACTAAACATATATATATATATATATATATATATAAAATTAGCCGGGCATGGTGGCCCATGCCTGTAGTCCCAGCTACTTGGGAGGCTAAGGCAGAAGGATCGCTTGAGCCCAGGAGTTTGAGGTTGCTGTGAGCTAGGCTGATGCCACGGCACTCTAGCCCGGGCAACAAAAGTGAGACTCTGTCTATAAAAATAAATAAATAAATAAATAATATCATTTTAGAGAATTGACTGCTTTCAAGTGTCAATATGATATTAAACATTCAATCTAGACCAAGAATTTCTTTCAGCAAATACTATATTGTTTGTTTCACTAACATATGCACTCCAGGTATAGTTACATGAAAACAGAAGAAATTTATGTTGGTCTAGCCTCAGTTTCCTCATCTGGAAACTGAGTTTCTTCATTGGTTTAGCAAAGGGCTTGGGCCCAGAAATCTTAATGGAGGTGCTGTTGACATTTTTGGATGGGACAACTCTTCGTTCAAGATTGCATACTTCAGGAGATACGTCCTCCCCAGGCCCTGCCAGTAATATCTCTTAGTTACTATAGCAACCAAACCCCCTGCAAAGTGATGGATAAATTTAGAATCTCCCTTGGGGCCATGATTTCACAGGTGCATACACATGTGAAAATTTAACAAATTGTACACTTTATTTATCAATTATAGTTCAATAAATCTGCCAAATAATGCTCCCCTCCCCCATATTTCTAGGCCCATTTGGGGATGAGGATAGGGGAAGGTGGGCAGGACAGGCCTGGCTATAAGCACCTAGAACATTCTGAGGTCTCTAGTGGCTCTAAAATTCAATAAATCTGCCTTTGTCATAGAACTGATTGCTTGAGGTACTTTAATGTTTTATTAGTAGTTTACTACTGCTCTGGAGCTGCAGGATCTGTTCCCCTTAGCAACCAAACACATTGTGTTATTTTTTATTTATTTCAGCATTATTCAGTTATTTTTAGATATTATGTACACATTTGTTCTCTGAATTATTTCATTTTGTAGATGGAAAAAGCCCTGAACCTGTTTAAGATGTGAAAGAGGATAGAAAAATCCCTTTCAACCATCTGGTTCCATCATCTTCCATAGTCACAAAGGAGATGAGTAAGAGAATATTTTGACCCCAAATTCTGTGCTGTGATCAGCAGTTCAAGGATGTCGATAAGGTTTTACATACTTATAGGAAAAAGAAGACAGAGGATAGTTGATAAGGTTAACACCATGTAAACACGAACATAGAGTAGCAAAGTAAGGCAAAGTTTTTAAGAAACAAGCATAGTTTTATTTGTATATATTTATGTAATATATAATATTAACTTTTATTACCCTTCATCGTTACCAAAAAAAAACAAAAAAAAACATTTGACATATGAAATAATTAGGGCCCTAAGACATTAAGTCACTTTGCCCAAGGCTACATAGCCAATAAATAACAAAGTCGAGTTTTGAACTCAAGCCCCAAAATTTTGTTTTTCTTTAAACTGTGGCGATAAAGCCCAGGAATCGTATTTCTGCTTTATTGAATCAGGAAAAATGTCCAGGTTTTGTCTTAGAATTATGGACCTAGATCTGCCTCTTTGGACTCCTAAAAGCCCTGTATAGTCTCATCTCTTCTCAGGAGACACTATCATGACCTTCTCTGGGGTGGGAAAAATGGTTTAAAAGCTGGCAGTAAAAATTGAAGTATCTTTCCATGTTCCAGAATAATTAGCTAACCAAAGAATTTTTTTAAAGCCCTTACATTTGAATCTCCTCACTTATAAAATAGGAATTTCGCTTGATGTGAGGATCATTGCAGAAAACAGACAGTGCTTGGGTTTGATTAACATGCTCTTTGGGGTTTATTTGGATAGCTAAGGAATACCCTCATTGGAGGAGAGAATTCCACAGATCTACTGCAAGGGTAAGACATTATCTTAAATGACAAGCAAATATATACATTAGAGGTTCATATAAGTGTTGCCAGATGTCATTGCTCGATGTGACAGGTTTGACAAACTAGCCGACTACCTGCGTGTCAGGGCACGCTAACATAAACTCATCCAAGAGTCTGTCTATACCACGGATCAGCACACTGCAGCCCATGGGACAAATCTGGCTCACTGCTCATCCTTGTGAATAAAATCTAATTGGAACACAGCCATGCCCATTCATTTCTGAATTGTTTGTGGCTGCTTTTCCACAACAGGAGCAGAGTTGAGTAATTGCCACACAGAGTATGACCCACATATTTACTATTATATCTGGCCCTTTATAGAAAAAGAATGCCAACCCCTGGTCTATACCGACAATCTGCACCAGGTTTTATGTACATGGAGCCTAAGCAGCCAGCACAGCCTTTGCAGGATTAAACAGGAGATGTGGCTGCTGCTGGGCAAGCCAATAATATAGTGCCCTTTCAAGGCAACACCCTTTAAATATTTGTTCAACATATATTTGGTGGGAATGGGGAGAAACTAATTTCCTATTAATAAAAGTTATATTCCTCTTCCTTTAGTTCAAAATAAAGGATTGATTGCATGTACTGAATATTATATAACACTTTACCTTACTTGAAATGGCCTTCCAAACACAATTTTCCAGTATAGTAATAATTTCTTAGGAGGTTTAACCTTTAGATAATCAATGATGTCACATGTTCCCGGTAAATCACACCCCAGAATGCATGACTGTGTTTGGTTTTGGAATTTAAGCAGTTTTCAGATACTGACTTTTAAAGATTGGCTGTCAGCTGGTTGGCCTCAAAAGATGGTGCAGCGTCCTATCATACAAGGCAGCTCACGTGCACCCATCCCAGAAGTGCTCAGCAAGGGAGGTTGGCACCAGCAAGGAGTGTGCCTTTTGTTTTGCTTGGTTTTGTGCTTCCATTCAAAAGCACTATCTAATTTGGCAAGAAAGAGCATCAATTTATATTTCACTAGTTACATAAAGAGTTGTGTGTGGACACTAAGCCACCTTGCCTGAATTGGCAGAGGCAATTCATAATACCTAAGGCTGCTTCTACAGACCCTTACCTTAAAAAGGTCCAACTTGAAGACTGGGTGTCACCAGTAGTTTATTACTGGAGTACAGTGTCACTCGTCCAACTGTATTGCCACTTAAATTTTTCTCTGTGATGTCTGTACATTAGGACAAAGCACCTTCATCTATCCTCCCATACAGGGGGTATGGTCACACTTGTTGAACGAAAGTGAGGGCATTTAGCATCCTTTAGGAAACCAGTGCTAGCACCCAGGAGTTGTTGACCTACTAGTTTTGTCAAAAGTCCCCAAGCCCACCACCGATGATTACAGTGTGAAACAAAGGAAGCTCACCAAATAGAAAGTGCTGCCCTGCAAACAACAAAGCTCTGGGTTTCAGCTCCAAAACTGGACCCCTTAGGTGTCTTTGAGATGTTAAATTAGTTTTACCCCATTGCTTGTTACCAAATCTCTCAGTCCAGTGCCACCAAAAACAGTACTTGGTTATCAGACTCTAAAACCACATAAACAAAGCTGTGACATTCATAGTACATTCAGATGAGAACACCACCTATGTAGCTAATCAAAGCTTCTGTAAGTGAAATCCTACCCACCTGACCCTGTGGTGCAGGGGCCTCAAAGAGAAAGTATTGGCATATTTCTGGAAAGAAAGAGTGACAGGATAGCATCAAGTCTAAGTCATACCTATCTGCTTATGACTTCCCGTGTGAGTCTAATCTCCCAATCTTGTTTGTTCTTGACCAGTTTGGACCATTACTGCCCCTCCCTGGACTTTGATTTTTTTACCTGCTAAATGGAAAATTCCAGAGGATAGCTAATGCTTCCTTAAGCTTCACCATTTTATAATTCTAAACACAAATTGCCATTGATATATATGTATTTTCAGCAAACAGTAGCTTTGGCCTTAAAAATGAACTCTACTCAGAAAAGGCGAGTTGTCAGAATGCCAGAGCTGGCCCATGATCAAACTTTAACTACTTTTTGGTGAAATAAAGGAGGAAGGAGCAAGATAAAGAACTGTTCTTTATTCGAAATGTTGACCTCCTTTTTTGGAATTAAAATATTCTTTTATGACATGATAGGGGTCGTACTGTATGTTTGCTTAATTATTTAGGTTCTTGCCAAAGTAAGCTTGGAAAATCCAGTGTTGGCTTCCAAATTTCTGTTGTTGAAATTGTATTGGCCCATGGGATCCAAACATCTAAAACCACTGCTCAAACTCCACAGCTGAAATTTTCTAAGCCTCAATTTATGCCAAGACAAGAAAGTGGTATTTTTTTTTCCCCACACACACTACATAAATGCACTGAAGAAACATAAGGTAAACCTTAAACTGTGAAGAAGTCTGCTCCTCTTCACACTTCATTTTTGCTAAATCTGGATGCTGGGCACAGTTACATGGCAGGTAATTCCAGCCAAGGAAATCCTGCAGGAACTTTAGCAGACTAATGTGGATTGGGGTCACCATGTTTAGCTGCCGGGAGTCCTGCCATGGTTGGAGTTGCCAGGCTTTGGGTACCTGTGCCTGGGAGACTGGGGGTGGGCACCCACATCCACACACAGGCAGCCTGCAGCCTCAGGAAACTGAGGCTGGTGTCTGCTGCCTGGTCCTTGCTGGACTTGCAGTTTGATTCTGCTCTTGTGACTGCAGCTCTAAACAAATATCAAGCCAAGACAGGGACCAGCAATCTCATTAATTTGCATTTCTTCCACTAGAGCTTCATTCATGTCAAACTGGTGTTTGTTATTCGTTGGAGCAGCTTAAATATGCAGAGGTAAACAGACCTGCTGCTGGGCTGAGCATAGAGAGCTCATGGGGATATCGGGATAAACTTATGGCTTTTAACCACTAACTTTTAAAAATTATTTGATTTCGTGAATGATAAGACATTCGCAAAATAGGATTTGTCCTGTTTTTAAAAGGAATACTGTAAAAAAGTGTTCCTTTTGTCCCTATGCCTTTTTTACCCATTGGCCAACTCAAATTATCACTGTTATTTAGTGGCTTGTTTTTCCTTTAAGGATTTTTTTAGGCATATACACATCAAAAGAACATTTTTTTCTTTTTTTATACAAGTAGTGGCTTGCCGTACCCAGCATTTTGCATCATGCTTCACTTAATTTATCTTAGAGATCTTGCCATGTCAATATATAATAAGCATCCTCATTCTTTTTTTTAATGCTACATAATATTCCATTGTGTAGCTGAATTGTAATCAATTTGACCAGTCCTCTTCCAAGGGACATCTAGGTTGCTATAATGAATAACTGTATACATGTATTGTTTGGTACATAGGCTAGTTTATCTGTAGAATAACACAAAGGCATGCATTTGCTGGATCAGAGAGTCAGATACGTTTGTCATTTTGATAGACATTATGAAAAAGTCCTTCATGGGAAAAGTATCAACTTACATTCCCACTAATAATGTTTCAAGGTGCCAGTTTCCCTTGAGCTGCATCAAAATTTTACATTCTAACCAGTCTTATGGTCTCTCAGTGACATTTATTTTGTTATGAATGAGGCTGTGGATCTTTTCATATCCATGAGTCATACATATTTCCATTTCTGTGAAGTGCCTGATCATATCCTTGGCTATTCTTTAAAATTAATTTCTTGGTCTTTTATGGAGTTTATTGGAGCTTTTTATTACTGGGAGATCAGCCCTTTGTCTATGATATAAGTTGCACATATTTTCCTATTTTGACATTTTATTTTTCCTCTTTTTTTTTTTAACTACATGATCAACTCATTCTTCTTATGAAATGTTTAACTCTGGGCTGTTTCCCATCATCATACAGCTTCAGTCATCCAAATGTAGGGAGCGCTTCCTGCATGCCAGCATCCCCATTTGCATGGCCGTTCACTTAGCCATTCTATGTGAAGAGGCTTAGTAATGGGCCTAGTGAAACTCAACTCGTAAGTAGCAAAGATTTCTCCCCAATTGCATATCTCCTCCTAAATCCTGAGAAAATATTTGGATACAATGCTGAGGCATCATACATACATTCTGAATAGCGACTATACTTGCTTAGGGAAAACAACCACCATTGTTGGTTTGGGGGCCATTCCATACAATGGAATGAACAGGTGGTTTGGTGGCCATTCCATACAATGAGCCTGACACAGAGATATGACTGCTTTTCTCTCAATCAGCCTTAGTTCCTGAGTCACTCCCCTCATGTGTATGCCTTGCGGCTGCCTGAGTATAATCCTAGCCTTTGAAGATAGCCATTTATTATCTGATGACGTCCCTAACAACATGAGCCAGCTTTTCCTCTGTACTCACCAAAAGAAACAGTCATCTGTAACCATGCAGGAGGAAAAACTGGCTGCACTGGATATATTGAATTGGTATTTTCTAAATAGTTTTTCAGGGTGATTTTTTTTTTACTGTGCTGAATTTTTTTGCCTTGTGTATCGATTTTTGATATAATTACCATATAAGAATCAACTCTACTACAGTAATATTATCTTGAAAACTCATTCTTTCACTCAACAAACACTTATTGTATATCTACAATGTGCCAGGCAATGATGCAAAAATCTGACCTCAACAAACTTAAATCGCAATAGATTCCAAGTATGTGATTTGTTGTGTGCTTACTTTTTTTATTTGCACAGTCTTACTGGTTTGGTATCCATGAAAAACAGACCATGACAAATTTGCATAGGCCCTGGTGTCCCACCTAGAATGTGTAGTACAAAAAGATCTTGAACCTTTCCATAAAATTCTATTGCATTGTTCTAATTTTCACACTGAAAAATTTAAGTATAAGTAGGTGTTTTGTCTGAGGTCATGTAAAAATATAACATTGTATTGGAATCAAAGAATAAAAAGGATGAGATTGATAAGTAAATATCAAGATTCACGCCGGGCATGGTGGCTCACACCTGTAATCCTAGCACTCTGGGAGGCCGAGACAGGAGGATTGCTCGAGGTCAGGAGTTGGAAACCAGCCTGAGCAAGAGTGAGACCCTGTCTCTACTATAAATGGAAAGAAATTAATTGGCCAACTAATATATATAGAAAAAATTAGCCAGGCATGGTGGCACATGCCTGTAGTCCCAGCTACTCGGGAGGCTGAGGCAGTAGGATTGCTTGAGCCCAGGAGTTTGAGGTTGCTGTGAGCTAGGCTTATGCCATGGCACTCACTCTAGCCTGGGCAACAAAGTGAGACTCTGTCTCAAATAAAAAAAAAAAAGATTCAGGCCACTGGATATCTCTAAATATGATCAGCAAAACATACAGAAGGGAATTCAACTATATGGATAATGTTTTAATTTTTAAGCAGCATTTTGGGTTCATGGGTATTCATTGGATTATTTATGTATTTTATATATCATAAATATTACATAAAATTGTCCACAAATGAACCCAGAAAGGGGGGGAAAAAGATAATGATATATTTGAGAATGGAAATCAAGTTTAAAAATTTTTTAAATAGTTAAAGTCTCTTTTTTGGAAAATAAAAATATACGAAGAGTTCAGATTGAGGTCCCGCCCAGTGCGATGGTTCTTTGTATTGGTAGGATATTTTAAGAATTATTTTCCTGGCCGGGCGCGGTGGCTCAAGCCTGTAATCCTAGCTCTCTGGGAGGCCGAGGTGGGCGGATCTTTTGAGCTCAGGAGTTCAAGACCAGCCTGAGCAAGACCGAGACCCCATCTCTACTATAAATAGAAAGAAATTAATTGGCCAACTAATATATATAGAAAAAATTGGCCGGGCATGGTGGCACATGCCTGTAGTCCCGGCTACTTGGGAGGCTGAGGCAGCAGGATTGCTTGAGCCCAGGAGTTTGAGGTTGCTGTGAGCTAGGGTGACACCACGGCACTCACTCTAGCCTGGGCAATAAAGTGAGACTCTGTCTCAAAAAAAAAAAAAAAATTATTTTCCTTATTCCTGGTTAAAAATGATTATCAAATATCCAAAGTTCAAGGTCAAAAAAACAATGCATTTTGAACTTTCTCCACACACTAAGTCCTGGGTCTTATTACGTAAAGCATTACAATGTGGTTTGTCTGGGGAAGATGGAGTGATTTTCCCAGGAAAGAGGCAAAGGGGGCTGAAGAATTTGCAGGCTGGAGACTGTGATTGGCAGGCACCGCCCGCATGGAGTGGTCCTCCCCAAGTCAGCCTCTGTTTTCACCTGATGACCATTGGCCTTTGGGACATGAGCTTTGAGAGACCCACTGTCAGGGAGTGATTTCTCTAGAGGTGAAATCGGCCCAGGATTAATAGGGCTAGAATTTGAAGTCGAAATTATCTTTGCTAATGTTTTCTCTCTTTCCTTCTCTCTCTTTTCGATATTTTAACTTCAGTGAAGGGAGCAATCTGACTCCGGCCCATCACTACCCAGACTTCAGATTTAAGACATATGCTCCGTTAGCATTCCGATACTTCAGAGAACTTTTTGGTATCAAGCCTGATGATTACTTGGTAAGAACCTATCATTTCTCCTTCCTCCTGCAGAAATGTGTGATGTAAACATTTGTCTCATAGCAACAGTGACAAGTGGCTTGTGTCTCTTATTTTATAAAGCTCTGGGGCATGGTAAAAGTTCCAAGTTTTATGATGATTATAAGTTTGGCTTCAGGAAATTTGATTTGATTCTGCAGCTTTTAACTGATAGCTATAAAATCTGCGATGGTAATTGATATTTAAATAACTGTGATATCGGTTGCTACTTCAGATAATTATTCTAACAGATATATTATAATTAGTTCTAAATACTCCTGTGAATTTTGCTGATTAGATTCTATTTGAAAGCCTCCTGATTTTAATTGCCTTATTTATACCATTCAATCTTAAACCTGCCTTGGCCCACAACCATTTCACCTTGACCTACAAATTTGAATAACATTGTAAAGAAGCTGGATCATTTTGTTCCCAACATCCCTTCATGCGAGGTCTTTTTAAACATATTTTTATTTGGCACAAGGGCATATTTTATCATCAGATCTGTCTTTTCTCTCCATCTTCCTTCTGGCACATAAGAGGTACAAACACAACAGTCCTTTTGTGAGGTAGTCAAATGTGACCTCAGAGGTTTACCTTATTCCTGTTGAAAGAGCCAGGAACTTCCTTTCTGTTGCAAGCAAAAAAAAAAATGGTTTATTTCATAATTCAATCACTGTTAACACCCCAGGGCTCTTCAAAATTGGTTTTCAAGAAACTATAGAAACGATGCCATTAAATATTTATTGTTCATCCCATCCTGAGTGATCTTCATAAGATTTGCGCCAGACCCTGGGATAACGCTTTTCAGAGGAAGCATTGCAACGCTTGTCCCTGGTAACAAAGGGTATTTAAAATGCATCTTACAATTTGTATAAGATGTAAATGATTAAGTTCATAGCTGATTCTATTCTATGCTGATGAAAATCGATGAACTATCCTCTACTTTAATTGGTCCCTAATAAAATGATAATACTTCTGCTTGATGAGATAATACTGGTTCCTCAAGGCACATGACTAACTCTCTAAAGAGCAGTGAGGACCAAGTAGAAAGTCCCTGGGCCTGTTGCTGCCCTTAAATATACATGTCCATATTGCTCACGCATGTGCATGTACTTTCTGTCTCTCTCTCTCACCCTGTCACCACTCCTTCTTTAATTGAAATGTTAGGTACCTCTACCCATCACTACCAACTCAAGAACACAAGCAAGCACATTTGTTGTGTGTGCGTGTGTGTATGTGTTTGAGTGAAAGAGAAGATCCTTTGGTTTCTGGCCCTTCTATAATTACTGAGGTTGCCATTATTTAGGAAATGTGTTTTGGGAACCCAGTGGGTTCTGATATTATATTATGGAAAACATGCTCAATCTCTCATTTTCTGCTGCACATTAGAATTTAATGTATGCACCTTCTGAATTTCCTTGAACTTCTTACCAGCAAAGATAGACTTGCATCTCAGGAAATGATCCAACATTGGTGTCTGACAACATTGGTGTCTGTCTTTAGCCCTCCCATGTCCATTGCCCACAGGCGGGAAGTCCAGTGTTTCCCTTGGTCTGGCCTCACAAAATTGCTTTCTTTGGAGAAGACCCTTTTCCCAACAACTTCTCACCCAGCTTACACAAGTTTCCTAATGAGTCTTTTAGCTGGGAGAATCACTTTCATAATGGGATTGGAATCGTCATAAAGGAGCATGGAAGACTAAGCTGATGGCTCCTTACAGCAAAAGTCTTGGTCCCTGTACCTGCCCAAATGGAAATTAATCAATCACTGAGTACTTTCAACACCTGTTGTATCTAAATACTTGGCTAATAGCTCTAGGGAGATTTAAAAAAAAAACAAAAACAAGTCATGATACTCAGAGAACTTAGAATCAAATTGGAATAATAATTTGTTTATATAGAAATACAACCAACATATCAGGAAATAAATTAAAAAAAATGAGCAAAACATGAAATGCTCCAGAATTTCAGAGGAAGGAAGGGTCTTTCACTCTTTTGGGGTGATGATTAGGGGGTCTTCTTATGAACAGCATGTGGTTTTAACTGTGCCTTAGAAATTACAAGGGATTTTAATAGATAGAAAAGAAGAGATAGATGTTGGGGGTGGGGGGATATTGCCTAGACTGTGGGACAGAGATGTCAATGCATTAGATGTTCAGAGGGACTTTGAGTGGACCAGTATGTCTAGAAGGGAGGTTTTTCATCAGGAACATTCATAGATAGGGCCTATTAAACATTAATAGGACAATTCAAATAAATAAGCTCCTAAATTATAGGAAATGAAGGAAATACAAAGGTTGACTTACTATGTATTTGATGGTGTTAAGAAATTACTTTTTGGTGGGATGATGATATTATGTTTCTATTTTAAAAGGGGAGTCCTTATCTTTTAGAGGTACATACTGAAACAGCTACAGATGAAATGATTTGGTGTTTGGAGTTTGCTTCAACAGAATCTGTGGAGTTGGTCAAAGGATACAAAATTTCAGTTAGACAGGAGTTACAAGTACAGGAGACCTATGCTACATGGTGACCATAGCTAATAACAATGTATTGCATACTTGAAAATTGCCAAGAGAGTAGATTTTAAATTTCCCACCACAAAAAAAAAAAAAATGACAAATATGTGAGGTAAAGGATATTTTAATTAGCTCCAGTGATCAAAACATGTTGTACACCATAAAAATGTACAATTGGTGTCAATTAAAAAAATTAACTGGAAACATTATACACTTTAAATAGGTGTATTGTATGGTATGTGACGTAACTCAATAAGACTGTTATAAAAAAATTAATTGAAACCCAAAAAAAAGAAAAAAAAACAGGAAGGAAGGAAAGGAGAAAGGGAGGAAGGAGGGAAGGGAGAGGAAAGGACAGAAAAGGAGGAGAAGGGAGGGAGGAAGGAAAGAGAAGGAGAAGGAGAAGAAGAATCTGAGGGAAACAGAGCAGGGGAGTGGTTAGAAGAAACAAGATTGGCCATGAGCTGATCGTTGTTAAAGCTGAAAGATAGCCTCATGAATGTTAATTACACAATTCTCTTCACTTTTATGTATATAAATATAATTTAAAAGATGGGGGAATGATAGAGCCAGGCAGGTAAGCGTGCTTTTGTTTGATTTCGCTTTTCCACCTCCCTCATTCACCATGCACACAGTTCAATGACTAGACACATCTCTGGGACTTGCAAGAGGCAGAGCAAGGGCAGTGGCCCTAGCTACACATGACTGCCTGGTTCCTACAGCTGCGGCCATCCTCCTGCCCCTGCACTGGAGACACCTACAGCCCAGGACTGAGGCAGCTTCCCGACAAGTCTTGGAGCTTCTGGAAACTCAGCTCCAAACTGCTTTACCTGGGGACGCCACCAGTGATCCAGAGTGTAGTAGATGAGGAAAGGCTCGTTTGCATGGCACAGCGTGCTTCAGAGTCAGCTACAACAACCCTCAGAGACTTTGTAGACCAGCACTTCATTTTAAAGATGAGGACACTGCAGCTGGGGTCGGTGAGGGGAGATGCCCGAGGTTACCCACATCGTGGGAGCAGAGCCTGGGCCACACAGTGGTGTCCCCACCCTTCCCCCAGTGCTTGAAGGCCCTTCACCAGCTGGCCTCGTGCCTCCTGCTCACCGAGTCACAGACTGCTCATCAAATTCGGGCTTGAGGTCGCCTCTCCTAACCCCATCCGACTGTGATTGTCCATTCTGAAGAACACAGCCCAAAGAGCTCAAACACCTCTAACAAAGTGCAGTGTGCAAGAGTGAAGCCCAAATAAAGCACAAAATAATTGACATAAGACATCTCTCGAAAAACCGAAGAAACAAAGGTGCAAATCTCAAAGAACATCTTGGCGTCTGTCAAACTGGGGCTACTCAAACCTGCACTTGTGACAATCACTGATCTAAGTTGGGGGTTGGGGGAACATTAGCCACTGGTCGCTCCATAGATAGGTTTAATATTAACACCTGTGATGTGTGTGTATTTCTACTTAAGTTTTGTGCTGCTGCATCTGGATTTCTGCCTGAATTATTCTGTTTATGTTTTCAATATCATCAAAATTCACCACGCGCCTGCTGATTACAAGTGTCAAGTCGAAAGGTGTATAATTTGGACTGTGAGACAGTACAGTGAAGGTGCTTTGCACACACAGCAGTGCGAACACTGCTGCTCCCTTATTTGTTCTAGACAAACCCTCCCAAGGTAAGATCAAGGGGCCCCGGAGCACTCCCATCTCTGCCTGGGCAACAGGCTATTGATTCTTTCCTTCACCACCACATGCCCGGGTATTCAAAAATCCAGTGCAATTTGTATGAGCCC
The DNA here is from genome assembly GCA_008750895.1 of Mirza zaza. NCBI lineage: Eukaryota > Metazoa > Chordata > Mammalia > Primates > Cheirogaleidae > Mirza > Mirza zaza. Next base: position 61,736 of record VSMD01092704.1, read on the forward strand.
TTTCAGGCTCACCTGCACCAATAAGAAAAAGGGCAGAGTGAATATTTTACACCACTGAGGGAAGGAACGGCAGGTAAAATTATCTCCACCATGGGGCACAAGTTTACACTGTTCATTTGCGTCAGCAAGGCCCGGCTAGGCTGTGCTTTGCTTTCTTTGCAGTGGGTATGGCAGGGAGGCCCTGCAGGAAATAGAGGCGAGAAAATAAATGCGTTTGTGCAGATGACAAGTGCCTGGAATGCACATAAAACCCAGGAGCTCACATGGGGGCTTGTTGATCATGACTAATTAAAATGTTCCCATCTCTCCTCTTCGTTTGCTCTTACAAGGCAACATTTCAAAGAAGGTTGCTTAGAAGAGAACGTGGTAACCAAGTTGCAGAGTGAGAAGCCATAGAATTCTAGAGGGTAATGGTGACGTTCCGGTTCAGTGTCACCATCACAGTTAGGTGCACATTGATGCTGTGCATTGTAGCCCCCAGAAGGATATTAAAGAGAGTCAAAGCAATTTTTTATTTCATTTATATTAATTTATAAATTATATAATAAAGGAGTATTTGACAATTTAGTAACTGATGAAATAAATAGTCTCCGTATTATGTCACTTCTTATAGAAGAATTTGAGACTTTGATTGGGAGCAGATGTTCAGGTCCAAATCCAGTTTTTCTAGATAGCTCTTCCTGGATCATGCCCTAATTTCTCTATTTGCAGCCTCTAATTTCTACATCCTTTGTTGTTTTTGTACTTTCACAACAATTACTCCTACCTATAAGAAAGTTCCGTATCAGGAATTCAAATGCCATTGAACAAATAATGAGAATTTTTAAAGAGTCTGGGGTCTGCCTTCACTTTTTATGAGAGTTTAGGATCCATACCTTTGTTTTCCAGGGTCTCAAATTCATTATTATATGATAGATCCAACTTTTTTTTTGCTTCACTCAGAATGTCTTAGTTTCTCTTTGGGTAACCCTGTTGTCATGGGCATTGGGCTGAAAACCTCAGTGCATCCTAGGACCGTGCCAGCTCTTCCTTACTTGCCTGTGGAATGGGTATATTGCCGGCTGCGTGCCTCTCTCACCTGCATTTGATCATGTATTATAAAAATAACTGCAGAAATAATAAGTGGTCACTCTTTGCCAGGGTTTTCAAAAGCATTCACTTTAAAAACTTTTAGCTAAAATCAGGTAGGTAGCTTTATTTTAGAGATGTGGCTCCTAAGACTCCAAGATGCTAAACTCCTTACTCAGGGTCACATAATTAACAACTGGTGCAAATCTCATGCCCTTGCCATAAATCAGCTTTCCACATGGACACATTGTCTGCACACATGGCTGAGCAAGAGCTCTCTGCTTCCTCTTAGTTTTTATTGCATCCTGTCTGTAGTCTGAAAGCTATTTTTGTTTTCCTAACATATCCTCAACTCATCCATCAGAGCTTGGGCTCTAATACTGCTTAGCAGGACAGCGTCAAGAAGAGAGGCTAACAGAAAGAAGAGGAGGTAAAAGGTAGAAGTTGCCAGCAAACACTTGCTGCTTTCTTTTCTTGGAGAATTTTGTTTCCTTTATCCACAATTCTTCTAAAAGCAAGATAATATAACAGGTGGCATCTAGAAACTGTCTTTTAATCATATTTCTCCTAACTTCTGTCTCCCTCCTCTCCCTATCCTCTTACTCACCCTCCTTTCAGATTTTTTTATGCCTTAAGTATTCACAAGCCTAGAAGAAATGTTTTGGAAGGTTTTCAGCCTTAGTGTTTTCAGATACCTACATCCTCAAGACATGGTTCTTTATTTTACAAAGCTATAGTGATCAAAACAGCATGGTACTGGCATAAAAACAGACACATTGACCAATGGAAGAGGATAGAGAGCCCAGAAACAAACCCACCCATTTATAACCAATTGATTTTCAACAAAGGTGCCAAGAACACACAATGAGGAAAGGATAGTCTCTTCAGTAAATGGTGCTGGGTAACCTGGCTACCCACATGCAGAAGAAGAAAATTGAACTCTTATCTCACACCATATACAAGAATCAACTCAAAATGGATTAAAGACTTAAATATAAGGCCAAAACCTATAAAACTACTAGAAGAAAACATAGGGGAAAGCTGTACGAAGTTGGTCAGGGCAATGAGTTCTTGGATATGACCTCAAAAGCACAGGCAACAAAAACAAGAATAGACAAATGATATTGCATCAAACTAAAAATATTCTGCACAGCAAAGCAAACAGCCAACAGAGTGAGGAAACAACCCATGGATTGGGAGAAAATATTTGCAAATCATATGTCAGATAAGAGATTAATATCCAAAATATGCAAGGAACTCAAACTACTCAATAAAAAAAATGGACAAAGGAACTGAATAGACAATTCTCTAAAGAAATGTCTATTCTCAATCCCACTACTGGGTATATATCCAAAGGAATTGAAATCAGTATGTCAAAGAGATAGGTGTATTCCCATGTTCACTGCATTAATAGCATTATTCATGATGATAAAGATGGAAACAACGTAAGTGCTCATCAACAGATAAATGGATTTTTTTAAAATGTGGTACAGTACACATGGAATACTATTCAGTCTTAAGAAAGAAAATTATCCTGTCATTTATGACAATGTGGATGAATCTCAAAGTTAAGTGAAATAAAAGCCAGGCACAGAAAGAAAAATACAGCATGATCTCACTTAGGTGGAATCGGAAGGCATCAAGCTCATAGAAGTTGCGAGTGTGGAACAGTGACTACCAGAGGCTGAGCAGGAAGCGGGCAGGGAAAGGTGAAAATGTTGGTCAAAGGGTACAAAGTCTGTTAGACAGGGCCAGAGGGGAAATAAGTTCTAGCGATCTATTGCAAAGCAAGGTGACTATAGTTAATAATAATGTACACTTCTAAATTGCTAAAAAGAATGGATTTTAAATATTCTTAACCACAAAGAAATATGTGTGAGGTGATGGATATGTTAATTAGCCAGACTTGATCATTCCACAGTGCATACATTATTGAAACATCGCATATTGAAACATCATACCCCATAGATGTATACAGTTATTATTTGTCAATTAAAAACAGAAAAATAAAAAATGAAAAACGAAGGGTTCTTTAAGCCCCTGCTTTTGCCAGGCTGGTCCTGACCTCACACCTGCATTAATCTCCTTACCTTTTCCTCTGCGCCCCACTTTTTCTCTAGTCAATCGTGTGAGTTATTAGTTAATAAACACTGACCACCTTAACAACCAAAAATTAACTTCTCTGCTGGGTTTTAGCATTTTTAGTGAGATTACAGCCCTTCAGTTGTTGGTGGAGTTCAGCCACTAATCTGACAAAAATTCATTGAGCACTTGCTGTATCTGTGCAAGGCAGAGGTCCCGGGACTATATTAGAGTATAAGATGCTCATAGTTTCTCCCCACACACGGTTTGCAGTTTAGAAGGAACCTGGGAAAAGGAAATAGGCCATTGCAGGATTTTTTGGTGCCTCCTGTGATGAGAACATCCAGGGCCAGGAAGCAATTGATCTAGACTCACGGATCCAGGAAGAGTTTCCCAGACCAAGTGCTGTCCTGCACACACAAGGCTAAAGCTGTCGTAACAGCCTCTGAATTGTGCTCCTTGCGTCTTCCTCTTGTCCGCCTACAGTGGGTTCTGTCCCCAACAGACAGAGTGATGTCCACTCCAGACCCTCCAGTGGCTTTCCGGCTCCCTTAGAGACAAGGCCAAAGCCCTTGCACTGGCCTGCAGTGCCCTGCGTGGTCTTCCCTCCTGACCCTTTCAGCCTCACGCCCTCAATGCTCCCCGCCCCCACTCTGCTCCGGCCCCTGGCCTCCTTGCTGCATCTTGAACCCCCAGGGCTCAGGCCTTTGCATTTGCCCTTCCCCCTGCCTGAAATGCCCTTTCCCCCAGACAGCCACTTGGCATGCCACCTGTCTCCTCAGCCAGCTTCCCAGCGTGGCCTTCAGCAGCCGCCCTATCTTACATTCCTGCAACCCAGCCTCGCTCTCTGCCTCTCTCTCAGCGATTCATTTTTCTCCACAGCACTTACCACAGTCTGATGGATCATTTGTTTACTTGTTTACTGCCCGTTTCCTCCTCCTGGGACATAAGCTTCACCAGTGCCTGGGACACAGCAGATGCTCAGGAGCTATTATTTAAATGTTGATTGAATACAGGAACGTGTGGTAGTTAAACAGGTGAAAGTAGAATGGGGATTGTTTCAGGCAGAGGAAAATACAAAAGCCCAGCCGCGGTGGCTCACGGCTGTAATCCTAGCACTACTGGGAGGCCGAGGTGGGTGGATTGTTTGAGCTCAGGAGTTCCAGACCAGCCTGAGCAAGACCGAGACCCTATCTCTACTAAAAAGAATAGAAAGAAATTAGCTGGACAACCAAACATATATATTAAAAAAAATTAGCCAGGTGTGATGGCGCATGCCTGTAGTCCCAGCTACTCGGGAGGCTGAGGCAGGAGGATCGCTTGAGCCCATGAGTTTGAGGTTGCTGTAAGCTAGGATGATGCCATGGCACTCTAGCCTGGGCAACAGAGCAAGACTCTGCCTCCAAAAAAAAAAGAAAGAAAATGCCCAGGAGTTGAGAGTGTGTACCACGTTGAGAACATGGGAAGTCACCCTCTGTGGCTAGAGCTAAAGTTTCTAGAGGGAAGTGATGAGAGAGAAGGCTGAGGATGAGGCCAGGTCATCCGTGGCCTCGAGAGCTGTGTTAAGAGCCACTGAAAGATGTGAAGGCACAGAAGGGCCTGATGAGATTTGCATTTCAGGAAGGTCCCTGGCTTCCTGGTGATGTACTGGAGGGGACGAGAGTGGACAGTTGAGACCAGGAGCTCACTGTAATAATCCAAGCGTGAGATGATGAAACCATTGAGCTTGGGGTATTGGCAGAAGGGTTAGCATGAAAGGGGCAGGCAGAATCAACAATCTGGATGGGGAAAGTGAGGAAATGTGAGGAGCCAAGGATGATGCCCAGGATTCTGGTATGGCGAACAAGGTGAACGATATTTCTATTCTTTAAGATAGGGAAAGTGGAGTGGAGGAAAACAGAGGATAGGAACAGATAATCTAGAGTCACCACGTACAGTTGTGCAGGGTGTGCACTGCCCAAGCATTCCTACCTGGTTGAGGGGAAGGAGTAGACACTAGAATCCAGCCCTTCTTCTACTCATCAACCTTGTATGTTGCCCCAGAGCTGCATCTGCCAGGATAAAGGGATGCATCTTTCTAATTACCACAAAGGGGTATCACATGGGCTATATGAATTTGATTGTGAACTTGTTGCATGTGAAATGTTTGCAGTATATCCAAGTAAAAATGTCTATTAAAATGTTTGATGACTAGGTCTGGAGCCCTAGAGAGAGATCTGGGCTGGAGATACAGATGTTAGAGTCATCTGTATCATTGAAACTATGAGTGGATGACATCTCCTAGGAAAATAGATAGTGAAAAGAGAATAGGGGTTGGTGTTGAATTGATAGATACATCGTGTGGGATCACATCTTCAATTGTTATTTTTATGAGCACTTACTGGAAACAAAGCACCTTAGTCAACATTACTGTTTGAATTATCTCATTGAACAGATGGGATGCTTCATGATTCTGTCCCACAATGCTGGAAGTGGGGAGGGCATGTCTGTTTTCCATTACAAAATGATTAAGACAAACAGACCAATTAAGTCTTTAGAACTCTCACAAAGAGCCTTCTTAGTGTACCTAGAGCCTCTTTGGAAAGCTCAGAGAGAGGGCTTCCTGCTTCAAAATGAACAAGACATGTAATGCCAGGATTGTCCTCCTTGGAAGCATCCTATACATCAAGCATATTTTTAAATGTTTATTTATTTCCTCTTTTAGTATTCCATCTGCAGTGAACCTCTGATAGAGCTGTCCAACCCTGGAGCCAGCGGATCTTTGTTTTTTGTGACCAGTGATGATGAATTTATCATCAAAACAGTTCAGCATAAAGAAGCTGAGTTCCTCCAGAAGCTACTGCCAGGCTATTACATGGTAAGGAACTGCGCATCGTTAAAGCTAATACTTTAGGTTTAATTACTTTCCTCAACAGTTCTTTTTTCCAATGCCTCTTTGGCATGTTCCTTTCTCTTTGGTGAACTTTATTTTGCATTTAGTGATGGTATGACATTCATTAAATAGATTTTTAAAAGGCAGCTAGAACTGGATGGTAGAGCATAGTTGTTGAATCACACAATCCTGGGCCCAAATCCCAGCTCAGCCATCAACTAATTGGGTGACCAATATAAGCAGCATACCTGCTGAGCTTTAGTTCCGTTAGCCTTTAAAAGCTGGGAAATATCTATTCGTTGTTGTGATAAAGGAAGGATCCATGATATAGAATAAGGGAAGAGAAAAGGAAGCAATGCATTGCATAAGTCCTTGCACTCAGTACCTGGTAATAATATGCATGGTTAACCATCATTTATTGCTTACTATGTGTTAGGCAAGATCTTGAGTATTACATTTATTAACTCATTCATTAACTCATTCAGTCCTCACAGCAACCTTGGACACTATAGTCATCACCATTTTATTGATAATTGAGGCAAAGATAAATCAAGTAATTTGCCAAGTGTTATTCAGCTAGACAGCTGCAGAGCCTGGGCATAGGGTTGCAGAGGCTGCATTTTCAACCCCTGCACTGATACATACATGTATTTGGTATGAGCTATTCTTAGCTAGTGCACTTCAGAATTTAGGATTACATAGATTAAATATGATAACATGAAAATAATCACCTTCTGTGTAATGTTTTCAAGACAAACAGTAACTTAACCCAGATGGATTTACTACACATTTAGTCCAAATTTTTAAAGAAATTAGCACTTTTCCTAAGTAGTCCTATCATTTTCATGTCTCTGGTTTCATTGTACTTTCATAACAGTTAGTAATTTTCTGTGATTGGAATGGCTACGTGAAGCTGTTGAATTTCCAAAGCTCCAGTTCTGCCATTGACTTGCTATCAGAGGTGATAACTGTTATCTTTGTTACAAAAAAAAAAAATTGATGAGATATCACACAACTCATTTGTATGTAAAAATATTATTTTAATTTCAAAATCTGCTAGAGACAGCATTAAATGCTGTACATTAATCTCATATACAGGTATAGCAATTAAAATCTAAATAAAAATCTTAGTGGCCAGCAGGCAGATTTCAAAAGATTTTGATCTTGAATACGTATGTTCTTTTCTTTAGAGAAAATGGAAAATATAGAAAAGCAAAAGAGGGCAGGGCAAGTTGGCTCATGCTTGTAATCTTAGCACCTCAAAAGGCTAAGGGAAGAGGATTGCATGAGGCCAGAAGTTCAAGATCAGCCTGAGCCAAGAGTAAGACCCCATCTCTAAAAAAAAAAAAAAAAAAAATTAGAAAAATTAGCCAGGCATGGCAGTATGGGCTTATAGTCCTAGATACTTGGGAGGCTGAGGCAAGAGGATCACTTGAACTCAGAAATTTGAGGTTACAGTGAGCTATGATGATGCCACTGTGCTGTACCCTAGGTAACAGGGTGAGACCCTGTCTCAGAAAAAAGAAAAAGAAAGGAAGGAAGGGAGGGAGGGAAAAGAAAAGAAAAGAAAAGAGAAGAGAAGAGAAGAGAAGAGTAACCAACTGTAATTTCTTTCCCAGAGATACATATTGCTAAAATTTGATATATATGCTTTTAGATATATTCTGTTCATACACACATTTTAAAGTAATCTAAAATTGGGATCAGATTGACATCATGTTCTTTGATAACCTGCTACATGAGTAAATCCTAAACTTCTATAATTCTAAGCTTACATACATTAGTTCCTTATTATAGAACTGCATTGTCTAATCTGGTAATCACTAGCCATATATAGCTATTTAAATATAATTAAAATTAACTAACATTTTAAAATTTAGCTAAACAAGTTGTTTTATCCCATTCATGTAAGCAAGTATAACAAACAATATAATTCATCCTATTAACAAGAAAAAAATGTAAAAATCATGTGGTTATCCAAACAGATGTTGAGGAGAAACTAAGGCCCTTAAAATTCAACATCTTCACCTAATTAAAATTCTAAAAATTGGCAAGGAAGTTTTTTAACACAATAAGTAAATAAATGAACACACACACATATCATACATTTATCAGTCTCCAAGGGTTCACATAATATCTCATGGAGAAGAACAAGAGTCCTTTCCCTGGAAACATAAGAAGAAACAAGGATACTCTCCATCAATGGTACTTGCCAATGCCTTTGCTAGAATTTCTGGTAGTGACTTTTTGAATACAAAAAGAAACAGAAGAAAGGTATAAGCACTATTCTCTGTAAGTTACACAATTGAAAATGAATAAAACTTCAAGAAAATAAACCAGTAAGTTCTAGAGGTAACATGAGTCCAGGAGATTTGTAGGATATAAGATAAATCTACAAAGTCCATTGTATTCCATTACATAGATGATATAGAGCTGGTGAACGTAAGGGAAAGTAAGAGGTCCTGTTAATTTATGATAATAATTTATAATAAACATTATTAGAAAAATAACAATATAAATAAATTACATATGAGTACTATAATTCTGATTGGGAAAACAAATTATATTATAGTAAACGTAACATATGAACAATAATCAATTCAGAAAGAATTTTTGTAATGGCAAAAAAATCTCTAAAATACTTGAGTCTATAAAAACAAATGTTATAATACCAATATGAAGGAAACTACAAAATGTTGTTGAAAGAGATAGAACAGATTTGGAATGATGAAGAGATATGCATTGCTCCTGAACTCAGTATTATAAAGATTTCAATTACCCTCAAATCAACTGATAAATCCAGTCTAATTCCAATCTAAGATTTTTCTTAGAACTTGACAGAGCTGATTCATTTGGAAAAGAAAGCAAGTATCATTTTAAGAACATTTTTAAAAATGAACATTCAAACAGAAAGGTTGTAAGAATGGACAAAATATTTTTGAAAGAGAAGAAAAATGGTGGGCCTGCTATAGCAAAATACCAAAAATCTGTAAAGCTATGACTAATGTCAAAGAGGTAGTATTAGTACAGTTCTAGACAAATGGATCAATGGAGTCAAATAAAATGTCCAGAAATAGACCCGTTTGTATTTGTCAACTAGTATTAACATCAGGGAGACTTACACTCAACTGGGAAAAGTCAGACTATTCAATAAATGGCTATCCATTTAAGAGAAAACTAAATTCCTTATTTCAGATACTTCAAACACACAAAAAAATTAATTCCATATGGAGTAAAGACCAAATGTAATGACCGAAAAACTATTGAAAAATTTGGAAGAAAATAGAAGTTTATAACTTTGGGATATAAAAAACTTTATTAAACCAAAAGCAAAAATAAAAAACAGAAGAAACAAGTTGATAAATGTGACATCATCAAAAGACAAAGTATCTATCTAACAAAAAATACCAGACACAAAATTAATACAAGCACATAGAATATTTCTGGAATGATATAAAGAACGTGAGAACAGTAGTTTCCTCAAGTGTTGGGAATTAGGGGAAGATTCAGGGATAGCAGAGAAAATTTCATTGACATATATATATATACTCTTCAGTAAGTTCTTTTAATTTCTTACCTACTTTTAAAGTGGAATAAAAATAGGCATATATTCCTTAATTTTATAATAATAAAAAAGACAACATACCAGGAAAAATAGCCCCATAGAAGAAAGAAATGATAAATATTCAATTCCAGACTGTATCAAGAATACCAACAATGACAAAAACATATAGAAAAATGAGCAAAGGATCTTAACACAAAATTGTCTTTGCAGTGGCTAGAAATACATCAAAAGTATTAAGCTTCTATAATAATCAGGGGTATTCAAATTTTTAAAAATAAGTTTCCATTTTTCACCAACCATGTTAACAAAGATTTTAAAGTTTGATAATATTCAGGATGGGTAAGAGTGATGGGAAATGTGTAATCTTATTCAGTATGGTTGTAAATTAGTCTACCATTTTGGAAGACAGTGTGCAGGAGCTATTAAAATTTTAAAATGTTCAACCCCTCTACTCCAGAAATCAGTTTTCTCTTTAGCTACCTAGAAGAGTAGTCACTCATGGCACCCATCAATTCTTTGCCTGTGTTTCACTGGAGCTAATTTGGAGCACAGTGTCCATTTTCAATTCAGTCACTGTTACTGCCCTGAGTTTAGAATGGTAAAGTTTTTGTTCCAGTAAGCAGACTTAAAGTTGCTGTTCCATTAAGCAGAAACAGCAAAAATTTTAGTGATGGACATTAATAAAGATAATCACATCCCATTTTTAATTACTGTATCAGCATGGAAACTTATCTTTTGTGGAGCATTATTTTGTAAAAATTGGATGTTATAAATATCTTGTTTGTTTGTTTCTAGAATTTAAACCAGAATCCAAGGACTCTTTTGCCAAAATTTTACGGACTGTACTGCATGCAGTCAGGGGGCATTAATATCAGGATCGTGGTGATGAACAACGTCTTGCCACGCTTCATGAAAATGCACTTTACTTATGACTTGAAAGGCTCAACGTATAAGCGAAGAGCATCCCGAAAAGAGAGAGAGAAATCCAACCCCACGTTTAAGGACTTAGATTTCCTGCAAGACATGCATGAAGGGTTGTATTTTGATACAGAAACCTACAATGCACTTATGAAAACACTTCAGAGAGACTGCCGGGTAAGGATGTGTCATTGCTGTCATTTCCTTTGAAATGTCATCTGTGATCATGTATGCTTTGCTGACTCTTCTCGAAAGCATAGAAATAAGAAATGTCCAAAATGGACACGTGGAATCTCATCTTTCCCAATCCTGGTGCTAAACCATGCTTCCTTGATAGGGAAGGAATGGGTGGATGATGGGAGAATGATCTAGAGTCTCTTAACTTACATCTCTGTTGATTTTATTAATAAGCTAAGTGATCTTGCTTTGATAAAATGCAACAAAGAAAGCTTTGTTTTCTTTTCTTGCTTTCCTGTGGAAAAGATCATTCAGCTAGAAAGAAACAGAATTTAGGTTTAACGCTGCCATTAGCAAGAAAAGCCATATGCAAATCTTCAAAGAAGTAAGATTCCAACTGGTGAGACGAGTTTAGGGAAAATGCACTTGAGATTCATAAAATGGCTTCCTCGAGGTCCATGATGTCAACAGCACGTTTGCTGAAATTGTTTTGTATGATCTGAGTAAAGAGGCAATCAGGAATGAGGCTTGCCACAGTTAGAGCAAAGACCAATCCATGCAAAAACTTATCCGAAATGATCGTTAAAAGTAAGGAGGAATTCCCCCAGCCTAGATGCTTTTAAACAAACAAACAACTAAGGCTGTGCCCCCGTAATACGCTAAAAAAAACAAAAACAAAAAAAAACAACTAAGGCCAAAACCCAGGGAAGATTTTTCTGACGTGGTGAAAGTAGATAAAAAATCTTTTTAGAGGAAAAGATAAAAATGCAATTCTAATAGCTTCTGAAGGATAATGGTAACTTGATTAACAAATCTTCAGGAATATTATTTTCTGGCCCAGATGACCTTGGGAGAACTGTCCAGGCTGCTGAGCTAAGCTGGGCTTAGTGAAAGAGGGCAGAGAGCGACTTGGCACACGGTTGGGCCCAGGCCTGGCCAGGGCTTTCTGGGGACTCACAAGGCCTGGCCACTGGGGTGTGCCTTCCAGGCTGTGGTTTTCTGCACCTTCCATGGGCCTGGACAGATGGCCCACATTGTCACAGGGCGGGGGGACATTTCTCTACCAGACCTGAACTCACATGAAGGTAAGGAAGACAGTCTAACTATCCCCTCTAATGTCTAAGGAATCCTCACTGAGGAACACAGTCCTTCTGTTTTGGCTCCTTTTTTTTTCTTTCTACCTGTTATAACATGTATGATCATGCATGAAAATGTGTCCTTGGACTTGCTTTTTGCATTGACAGAGATGTCATTCCACAGCTCCTCTTCCTTAGCTACCATTTATTGAATGCTTACAGTGTGCCAGGCTAGTCTAAGATTTTTTTTAATGCATCGTTTCATTTAATTCTCTCAGCAACCCTTCAAAATCAGACCTATTCATCCTCTCATTTTAATTGCTGAAGAATTCAGCTCTTTGAGAGGTTCAGAAACTTGTCTAGCATTATTTAGAGAGTCAATGACAGAGCCCACATCTGTTTGGGTACAAAGCACGTGATCTGAAACACTGAAATGTAAAGATTCGCTCTGAGGGTTTTTTAAATTTTTCTCTTCAGAAGTCAAGGAAGGAACAGTGGGAACCAAGCTAAAAAAAATATCCGGCAGAGCTATTCAGATATCAGGGTGGATTTGAGTGATTCATGGTTTTCTTTAAAAGAAAGAAAGAAAGAAAGAAAAAACAAAACATACACATTTTAGTAGAAACATTTTTCCTGTGTTTTTCCTACCCTTACAGGATGTGGGTGAAAAGTGCCTCTCAATTCCCCAGAGTTTGGTATGAGCCGTCTACTTTTAGATTTGCTTTCTCTTTGTGTGTGTGCACACGCGGTTCTTGCCTCTTTCATATGGAAGGCCTTTTCTGCTGCCTTCCTACACCATGTGATTGTGGGCCAGGAAAAAAAAAAAAGAAAAACAGGTCAAATGTCAAAAAGCCATTACACAGGATTTGTCTGTTTATTACCATTTCCTGAGCCCAATACTGAGAGAACGAGGTCAAGAATGACTTTTCATCAGGAATGAGACCCTGGAGATTTGCCTTTTTATTTTTTGGCAGGTTCGTTGCTATAAGAATCATAAAGGTCAGAGTGGAGGTATCCTGAGGCCACCTCCTCGTCACTCTTTGCACTTGATGTTATGCAAGACACAGATCATGGAACTTCCTTACATTTCACACATTTGCCTTCAGAAAGGCTTTTCTAGGGTCGGTTTGGGAGCATATAAATGCCAAGTTACGTAGGAACCCAACTCCCTTCTCTGCTCTGCCTTGACCATGAGCAAGTCCTCTATGATCTGGAGTCGACAGCCAGTTGTCTGGGCAGAGATGCCTCGAGCAAGGCATGTGTCAGGACTTGCTTAATCTTTAATAGTCATGGGCCTCTTTGCAGATCTCATGAGTGCTATCAACTGTCCTCCCAGCAAAATGACCATCCACGCAACGGTTCGTGAATCCCTTAGGGCCCTTCCGCCCTCCCCCTTCCCTTCCTGCCAGGCTAAGAACCCCCTTCCTAGGGTCACCTCTCTCTTTCTTCATGACATCTTCTGAAGGGCCAGCTTCCTGGATAGCTGGAATATGGTGGGTGGGTAGCATTGCCCTGATATCCCCCTCTCTTTGGAAAGTTGAGCTTCAGTGCTGGCTGAGGAGCTACAGGGATCCAGGGGTGCTACAAGGTCACCCCAGGCTGGTGGCAGCACCAATCAGGAATCTCTGCTGTTAAAATTCCTCTAAGAGAGGCAGTACTGCTAAGGCTCTAGAAACAAACAGGGGAATGCATTACTGTAGCAGCACCCCAGCCAGAGAAAGGTGAACTAGACCTATATCAGGATATATCCTTTCATTCACTTATCAGACACATATTGCAAGCACGCTACATGCCAAGCATGAGGTGAATGACCTCCATTTTTGATCAATTGCCATACAGTGTATTATGTGCAATGGCAATAGTATATTGTGAGGGTCAGAGTAGGTGACATTGTAGCTCGAAGAGTAATTCTATTAAGTATCCCTTTGGAAGGTAAGTTCTCCAGGTAGGCAAGCGGTAGAAACTCATTTCTAGGAAAGAGAGCAACAAAAGCCAGGTGTGAAACAGCATGACATGTTCCAGGAACTCAAGCCGTTTTGTGTTCCAGCAGTTAATAGGAAGGGAGAGCATGTGAGGTAGGAGAGGAAAATAGCCAAACAATGTCAGAAGACCCTTTCTGGTGGTGCCAGGGGCCTCTTAAAGGCTTAGAAGTGGCAAATCCAGGAATCCCAGACCTTTGGACTCCAGCTTTTCTGTTCCCAGACAGAAACAATATATAAGCCTCCTAAACTCTCACCAACCTCCCTTCCTTCTCCCTCATCCCTCCCAATCTCTTCTTTCATATTTTGGCTTGATACCTCTGACCCCAGGATTGCAGGTCCCTTAGGGTGAGCACTGGCCAGGGATTCCTGCAGGACACAGTGAGCCGGCCTGGCCACGATGCTCCCCGCCCCGGTGGCCTGCTCCCAGTCAGAGCTCTGCTTCCGCACCGGCACCTCAGCAACCTTGTCCTGCCATGAGCTCTCTTGACACACGCCATGTTCTCCTGACATCCCTGCAGCAGCACCCCAGGCCCTTCGCCTGGCTTCCCCTGAGCCCCTGTGGATAAGGCTGCCCCTCAGGGTGGTCCATCCCCACCCCTGACCAACCTCCTCCATGTAGCTCATTGCCCACTCAGAACTATTCTAGAAAACTGATCTTGTTTTGTGCCTCTACCCTGCTGAGCCCAGTTCCCCTACAGGATTCAGACAAAGGGCTCTTTCCAAACGCAGGGATCCGGTCCTTGGGTTCTCCCCCAGCCCTGTGCTGCTGTCCCCTATTGGCTGTGCCTGGAGAAGTGGATATGGAAATAATCGGTCCCCTTCCTTGAAGCATTTCCTGTCCGTTGGCCTCAGCCTCTGTGTGCCTGCTGTGACAGCTGTCCTAATCCACAAGGGAATTTGGCCCAGGGAAAGAGTGGGCACTACAAAAACATCATAGGTCACTTTATATCAAAAGCAGAAAGTAGGATTTATTCAAACGGTGCCCTCTGACCCACATGACCGGCAAGCTGGGGTGCACGCCCTGTTTGAGAACTGCTCTCCCCTGGTATCCTGTCATCATCCCCAACCCTGCCCCTCTACCTGTCTTCCCTGAGCCAGGGAACATGAGCCAATTGCCCAAATCAGTGCCTTAATGTACCCTTTCCGCCTTCCTTTCCCTCTTTCCTGGCATATAGTAAATCACCATGTCCCATCCAATCCGTCTCCCATATAACTCGTGGGTCTGCCCCCTGCTCACCGTAGGCACAGCCTCTGCCTTACTGGGACCCTACTTACTCATCACCTGGGGTTTTGCAGTAGCCTCTTTGCTGGTTTGCAGTATCATTGTCTCCCAGCATGTCCCACCACTGCTGCCAGACTGGTCCTCTGATCAGAAGACTATGATCCTCTGGCTAAAGCCAATGCTTCCTAGCTTGGAACATTAAGATCCTTCCTGATCTGGTCTTTGCCACTATCTCCAGATGCCTCCTTCAGCTTCTGTCTCCCCTCCCCTGGAGCAGCCCCCGTTCTCCAGTTATTCTTATCTACTGGATGTGTTCTCTGAAGGTTTTGGTCCTTTTGTGAATGCCTCACCCTGCTGGATCCTTCTTCTCCTCTCTCCTGCACCCGGCCCTCCCCTGCTCTTCCCAGGACTACTCGGGTATCCGCTCTCTCCCCCAAGCCCACCATGCATCCTGTGCTCACCTCCCTCATGAGACTTAATATACTGTGTTGTTTTTCCACATGTACATTCTGGAACTTGAGGATCAAGCCTTAATCTGTCTTTATATCTACATGCCTGGTTCTTAGTAGGTACTTAGTAAATGTATATTAGAATATATACCTGTACAAAGCAATAATAAACTGATGATAAAAAGAGAAAGGTTTAGGTATACCTCTAAGGAATCTGTCTTTGATGACTTTTGTATATTTAGCTGTTTTTTTTAAGTTCTGCCTTATTTTGGAGGAAATATCCAGTTTCATTGCAATGCCTGCCAAATATGGCATTGAGGATTTCATAAAGCAGATGATCTCTGTTTTGAGTCACTTAGGATTATTTGAAAAACTGTACTGGTTGTCCTCATATTAAGATTCATTTGTGTAACAGAGGTATTTTATATTTCAGTGAGTTTTCCCATGGGAGCAATGTTGTAAATGGTCATTAGACTTTAGTTTGTTAATACTGACCCTGTCTCCATCTCCCCAGCTAGGCTTGAAAAGTCTCCAAGGCCAAAGCTCATTCCTTATACCTTTCTGCAGTTGCAGCACCTGGCTTACCGTATATACTTAGTACATGTTACAAGTTTATGATAAAAACTCTCTTGAATTAAAAATGTATGTATTAATTTTGAAAAAACTATAAGGAGTTATTTTTGCATTTATTTTTAATTTACTATGAATATTCTCTGATATAACTTATCTATTAAAAGTCTAGAGTCCCATCTCTTTTAATTAATTTGATAAATTATTACATCCTACAATATTTATTGATAACTCTGAGAAATGACATTGAGATAAAGTATGTCAGTGAGAACTTGTGTTTACAACCCAAATGTTTAGTCCTTCGAGTGGGAGTCATAATAGAGACAGTCTTTATAATTAATTAGCTAAGTGACGTATTTTACATTTATTATCATTTTCATTAAGTAGCAAAGTTATTAATTTATAACAAATGCGGAATCAATTTTCTTTTTTCATACAAATGACTATTACCATAAATATTAATAGGTTCTCAGAATTTAATGAAACCAGTCTTAAGACCACCCAAATTCTTTGATGTGCAAAGTAGGATCTTTGTATGTATGGCAAGCTCTAAATTTATAGATCAAATTCTTACCATGGGCATGGGTTACAGTATGGGTTATTTTCCTATAAAATCTTAGTGGTGGCAATGCTTGAATGTAATGCTTTTTAATCAATAAGGAAATGGATTTTGTTTCTAGATCTTAACCAAAACATTATAAGAGTGCATGGGGCATTGAATCCACACTCCTAAGATTACTTACAAAAGAAGGTACAAATAAATTCATTATCTTTCAAAGTATGTTTTACAAACACTATAATCCCATAATATGTATCATTTGTTCCATTGTTTTAAATTATGAGCTTTGCTATCTATAATATTAATTATTTTGATACCATAGCAATTTAAGGATAAGGCAAAGTTAAAATTGGTGAGCAAATAAATAACACTAACTCACAGAACCAAAGATTGTTTGAGCTGGAAGGCATCCTAAGAGTTCTGGGAAACAGTAGAACAATGTCTTCCAGTCTCTCGTCTGAGAAAAAATAATTTTGGACTTACCTAGCCAAACCAGGTTTTCTTGTGAGAGCAAAACTAAATGCATTCTCATATATGCAAGGACTTTTTAAATTTTTCTACCTGTAAATCCTTTTTTAAATTATTTTTTATTTTGAGATAATTATAGATTCACATGTACTTGGAAGCTAACACAGAGAGAGTTCATATACCCTTCACCCAATTTCCCCCAATGGTGACCTCTTGCATGACCTTAGGACAATATCTCAACCAGGAAATTGATATTGGTACACTCTACCAAGATTTTTCAGATTTCACCAGTTTTATGTGTATATGCACGTGTGTGTGTGTGTGTCTCGAGGGGAAGGTTCCGTGCAATTTTATACATACACAGATTCATATAATGACCACAGTCAAGTACAGAACAGCTGCTTCTCAAAGATGCCTAATGCTACCTTGGTAGCCACAGTACCTCCCTCCTCACGACCCCTCCCTAATCCTGTGCAACCACCAATCCATTTTTTATCGTTGTAATTGTCATTTGACATTTCAAGAATACTGTATAAATGGAATCTTACAGTGTACACCTCTTAATATTGGCTTTTTTTTTCACTCAGCATAATGCCTTTGAGATCCATCCAAGTTATTGGCTGTGACAATAGTTTGCTCCCTATATTGCTGAGTGATATTTCTTGATATGGATATACCACAGTTTACCATTCACCCACTGAAGGACATGTGGGTTTTTGTTTTGTTTTTGAGGCACAGTCTCACTCTGTTGTCCAGGCTAGAGTTCCGTGGCATCAGCCTAGCTCACAGCAACCTCAAACTCCTGGGCTCAGGCCATCCTGCCTCAGCCTCCCAAGTAGCTGGGACTACAGGCATGCGTCACCATGCCCAGCTAATTTTTTCTATTTTTTGGTAGAGACGGGGTCTTGCTCTTTCTCAGGCTGGTCTCTAACTCCTGAGCTCAAATGATCCTCCCACCTCGGCCTCCCAGAGTGCTAGGATTACAGGCGTGAGCCACCACGCCCGGCCTTTTCTTGGTTTTTGGGTGTTACAAATAAAGCTAAAGCTGCTATGAACATTTGTATACTGGTTTTCATATGAGCATAAGTTTTCATTTCTCTGAGATAAATGCTTGAGTACAATTTCTGTGTCATATGGTAAGCGCATGTTTAGTTTTGTAATAAACTACGATACTCTTTTGCAGAGTGGTTACATGATTTTATATTCCTGCCTGCAGTGTGTGACTAATCCATTTCTCCTCATCCTTTCCAGCACTTGCTGTTGAAACTATTTTTTTTATTTTAGCCATTCTGATAAGCGTTTCAGTCTCTTGCTAAAAAATTACTTAAGTGTAAACTCCAGAAAAGCAAAAGATAAATTCAATAATTTGGGGGATATAGGAAAGAGTGGTAAAAAAGGAAGCAGAAAATCTTATAGTTAAGTCTGGTGGCTAATAATCTATCTGTTAGACTTAATGCAATTGACAAGGATTCCTAAGAAGAGGCCTAAGGTACCGAAGTTTAGCATGTATGTTTCTAATATGCATTTTTTTATGAGACTTTAGATTCTCATAGCACTTCATCTAAATCTATTCTGTAGCCATTGGCATTGCTTCATTATATTGTAATTACTTGATCACATGTTGAATGTTTGCTGCTAAAATCTGCTCCCTGTGAGAACAGGAGCCGTGGGGCTTCGTTTCCCACTCTTCAGCACCCCTGACGGTTCTCCCACAGCAGATCTCTTGCTGTGGATCTTCCGAGAAGCCTAGGCAATAACAACAAACATATTTGAAATGGTGAAACTTACCTAATCAATAAACATAATAAAAGCAGGTTTGGGTAAAAAGTTACACATGGTTTGTCATGAAATAGAGAACCAAACTAAATCATGTCAACATTGTGAATTTGTGGGTAATTGTTTGAAGTGAATTTGCATTGCTCATTTGTCCAATGTCTGCTAATGGTCAGTGAACTGGTAAATTGCAACTGTGTTGAGCTCTCCATCCCCTCAGTTATTTATTTAGGTGGTGACTGGTGTCCCACATAAGACTATGGATACACCGCAACTGTTGATTGGTCTCAAAAGGGAGCTGATGTTTGTCCAGGCTTTTGCTACTTGCTGCAGTTTAGCTCTGCTGCAGGTGGGTGATAGAAACAAGCCCTCCTGCTGGCAGTAACTGAAGGGACACAATGGCAGTGCCAGACAGTGGCAGGGCAGTTACAAAAATCAGAATACTCTATGTTGTTGTTCATGCCTGACTTTCTACTAAGTAAAGGATACCTCGATTTGAACCAGGCAAGTAATTCCCAATATTTTACAGAACCTCTATTCCAGTTTTTAGCAGAAGGAAGGTTCCATCTTTGATATAACCTACAGATACCAAAGTAGCTTAACACTTAAAACACATCATCTAATATATAATCACCAAATACTTATATACAATATAATATATAATACTTGATTTCATGGGCAGTAAGGACACATTTCCAAGGCTCAGTTCATCTGTAGGTTGGTTCGTGTAACATTTATTATGGACTTGCTTTGAGCCAGGTGATCTATTACAGGTAGATTCTCCCACTAACCCTCACAGCAGCCCTGTGAAGTGAGGAGCATGATTCTCTTCTGACAGATGAAGAAGTGAATCCTCAGGAGTTCAGCTTCATCAGCTCCACAGAGCTGGCAGTGCTGGATCCAAGTTATATACCCAGGTCTCTCTGACTCCAAACGCATGTTCTCTCACTGTTGCACTCTCCTTAAAGAGCTTGCAGATGTAATGGGGGAAGGTCCACTGATGTGAAAACGTTAAGTAATAGCATAGACAGGTGCAGACAGCATGGGCTACAAGTGCCTGATGATGGGTCCTCTAGCTCTGTCAGGGAGATATTAGAGTAGGTGCTGTAGGAGTTAGGAAAAGGCTCTATCAAAGTAAAGAACTCGGTTTGGACAGGAAAATGAGTTAATGAAAACTTGCAGCCTATTTCAAGGAGGGAGGAAAGAGGAACATAGTGCCAACTGACTAAGCAATACAAAGTTAAATGATCTAACATTTAATTTTAAAAGTTTAATGAAAAGCATAATCAAGCCCACTGAGACTTGTCAGCTATAACCAACATGTGTGCATGTGAAATCCTATTAACTTCCAAGCAAGACTTCCTTGTAAGCAATGCGATGGTTACAGTGGGGTCAATTGTTTTCGAAATCCTGTGCAAAAGGAGATCAGGGACGAGATGGATGATGTTAAATCCTGTGTGAGCAGCTTTTGAGAATTCTCATTCACTCCTAAAACTGAAGGATTATCAAGCCATTAGTTATTTCTTTTAATGCTTGCTTCAAACCAAAGCATTACAAACTTTTCTACAGAAAGAATAGAAATGGGAGACTGAGTAACTTCCTCAGCCCTAAGAAGTAAATTCCTTTTCCTTTTCTTCCTAAAAGAAAATATTACCTAAAGATTAGAGAATCAAAGTATTCCCTGAGTTGTTGTGATGTGTCTAGCTAGTTTTCATTTTAAGTAACTTGTCACACTGAAATGTAGATATACAATAATTCAAGTTCATAGAAGCTCAAGTCTTTGGGGCTTATGAAATAGAACGATGCTATGTCTAGTAAATTAGGGTTTCCTGCTTTTGTGTGAAAAGAACCTACCTATCTTTGACTTTGTAGAGGGCTGTAAGTGCAGAGGTCAGGTCAGTGTGGGTCCCAAATGAAAGAACCCACAAAGTATCTGAGGGTCAGGAGCAAAGGGAAGGAAATGCCCGCAGGACCACATCCTCCTCCCTACTGAGAGCCCTGCCAATGCAGACAGGAGAGCAGGAAGGGGAAGTGGCCATAGGGGGGCCTAATGGTAACAACTCCAGCTTTGAAGATATATCTGGAATGGCTTTGAGGTTGGCCGCTGTAGACCTTGTCATGGATGCTGATATGAGCCAGTCACAGGCATCCTAGTGTGAAACAAAGCCGGTTGTCAGTACCCACAGCAAAGGAGACAGAGGGGACGCAAACCCTGGTGATTTACAAAATGGAGTTGAGCCTCCATATTTTGGGAGGAACTTCCGGAATCTGGTGAGGGACTGAATGCCAGAGATTTAAGACATATTTGAGAGTTTATGGGGTCTGGAAAAACATTACAAAGTTTAGAAAATGGTTCCAAAATACGCCTTGTGGGACGTTACTCAGCTCATTGTGTACCTGTCAAACATGACCTTGTCTTCCTCCCAGAAACTTCCAACTTAGGCTACTGGGAATACTTTCAAAGAGTAAAAGCAGTTCAGTTTTATAGGGCTTTATTTCATTCATCCCACATCCAGTGCACGTTTATGAAGTACCCACGGTGCTATAGGAACAGGGCCTGCATGACTCCCTTGTGAAAAGCCAGGTACTTCTTTGGCCATACGGTGGTTCTAAACCTTTCTGGAAAGATCACCACATACTGGCTTCTGAGAGGCTTTGGCCCACATGTGTGGCTTTTTATCCCTGTCAGAGTCAGTCAACACTTTGTATATGGTCTCCTCTCCTACAAGTGACTATCCCTTTGATATCAGCAGTGTTCTTCCTTCAAAGAAATTTTTAGATTTAGTTATTTTGATCAAGCAAGTAGAACTCTTCTCTCCTCAATTTTGTCCCTCAAAACACTGCACTTCTCTATGGTGAGGTAGAAAATCTCTGTGGGAAATTTCTGCCTCCTCCATAGGAATGAAATGGTCAAGGAGAATCTTGTTATGAATGCATTTATATATGAAATTTCAACTTTTTATGAAAGGGATACATCTGTGAACTTTTCCATTTGTACACGTCAAAAAAGTATTTCAAAAGGGATGCACAGTCCACTGGAGTTGTCAATAAGCTATGAGGGATGCAGGGAAGTTAAAATCTAACGTTTATTTAAAATACCCTCATCCAACCTGGATGTGAACCTGGCTGAAATGAGTACACAGCTCTCTTCATTTATCCACATGAAGGCTTCATTTGTATACTTGGCCCGTCCATATTCAGATGGCGCCAGCTGTTTCCAAACACAAACCATCATAACCACCAGCTCGGGTTTGCTGCATTTTCATCAGCACCTGGTCATCTGTCTGCAGATGACGACGAGAAGTTGTTTAGAAGTGGAGATTCTCCATCCCTGGACATTCCTCCTGTTTTCTGAAAGAGATACCCAACTATTTTCTAGATGGTTAGCCATTTTAGAAAAATGTCAACAACTTAACTTTCAAGGAACAGAGAAAGCAGTGATTTCAGGTTGCAAATCTACTTTCTCTAACACTCAGATGTGAAGGGAAAATGTAGTTAATTATCATGACTACTTCCTCACTGGCATCTATGAATACTTCCCCAAACTTAAACTTACCAGTTAATAGTATCGGAGTCTCTTCTGGTTTAGACAGTCACCTCTCAGTTTAAACATTCTCCTTATTCAAAGGCAAACTCCCTCTCAGGACTGGTGTGAATTGTCCCTCTTTTATTTGTCCCATCTTTTTAGGTAATCACAATTGGAAACGAGGGTCTTTATCACATGTTGACACACAGTGTGACCACATTGCCATTGGCCCCGCCACTTACTGTATTCTAGTTCCACCTTGAACTGTCACCCTCATGCTAAGTGTGGCTTTGCACTATATGGCATTGAGCCACCCTCTGTGCCTTCTTTATTTTGACCATGTACATATTATTCAAAAACTAAAATACTTCGAAACTCCAAAGAATCCATTTGTAGTGACACCTCGCAGAACCTGAGTTTTCTGTCACTTCTTAAAACCCACCCTATAGGTACTCCATGTTCTGCTTAAATTGTAAGCTTCTCAACCAGTGATGACTTTCCCAGGCCTCCGAGTCTTCCTGCCCTATGGAAGCTTCTATGATTCTCAGAGCATTTATGGGCCTGGTTTCTCTGGCCTTAAACCACCACGAGAATCTCAGTCGACAAATCCTGCCTTACCTTCCTGCCAAATTAATTACGTGTCATTCAGCAAATAGATTTTGAATTCTCCCTGCATAAGGCTCTGTGCTGAGACCTGTGGGAGGTACAAAAGTGAGTAGGATGTGGTCCTTCTTCTAAGAAGCCTAGAGTTTAAACTTTAAACCATCGAGGTCTTATTTTCGTCGACGGATTTTTCTATTTTTCTCTTTCCTTGTTCATAAGAGTGATGCTAGAGGGGAGGGCTAAGTCCTTTTTCCTCTTTCCCAAGAAAGGCAGTTCACCGGAGGGAGTGGACTGTAGGAGACAGTGGTCAGGACCCCAGAATGTCACCCCATGTGTGGAAGGGCAGCTGGCCAGCACTGGGCTTCTGCTGTCCTCCCAGTTAAAACACAGTGAAGTGAATCATTCATGGTAAAGCCAACTAGAAGATATATCATATCATCAGAAGGACTTAGCATTTTAGCGTAAGATATTACTTTTAAATATGTTTATAAAATAATTTATGAAATCTTTATTTGTATAAACAAAGTATCTATAAAGAAAAAAATTCCAAAATTCATCCAATATAGAAAGCTGATGAATATAGATGTATATAAAATCTTTGAAAATGATGGACAGCTATTTCTAATACATATAAAATATACTTCTATTATTTCAAGCTTTTCAAGTGAAGGAAAAAAAAAAAAAAGAAAAGAAAAGGGCTTCATACATGTTAATCTAGCACAGCCCAGAATTCTAAATCTGCATTAGACACAGTGAAAGACACATTATTGCCATAACTAGGCTAAGGACTTAATATTTATTTCTTTCTGCTTTACCAGTCAAAAGGATGGGCCACAACCTATATTTTCACATTATTACATTAGCAGATAACACTGAGCTTTATTGAAGAAATTGAATTAAATTAAAAAGGCAGCATTCAGCTCTAACTAGACTGCCATATACAAGTAATTTTGGAGTTATACTCTAAGGGACCTATTTACGAGAAATGGCAGACACTTGAACCCATTTTTCCCTAAACCAGTATTTCCAAGAATGTCTATTTGCGTAAAATCTCCAGGATATTATTTTGAATTTTCTTATATTATTGAATTAACACAAATTATTTTACCAGTCATTATTAACTCCTTATTTAAGGACTGTAGGCCAGCTGGGAACATTACTCAGGGCCATTGGTACATCTGCCCATCAGCTCCACATTTTGTTAATTTGGTTATTCTTTAGATCTTCCATCAAAGAATGATCGGTTAAGATAGGACACAGAAAGTCTTTTGTTTTAACCACTTTAGTTAAGATCCTAAATTATTAATTTCTGTACTCATCCTTGCCATCTTTATCCCATAATCAGCAAAGAGTAAGTTAATGCTAATCAGGTATAGAAATGCATTTTATGTAAGCATTTCAAAGTAGCATATTAAACTTTATTTTTGAAAAGTTCAAACATATATAAAAGTGGACAGAATATTAGAATGAATCCATATATACTCTGTAACTAATTTTTACTGCCTCCTTCCCCATATAATTTGAAACACATACCAGGCATCACATTTCATTCATACATATTTTATTTTAGTAAGAACCCCTAAACGCTAAGGGCTTCTTTAAAAAAAAAAACTTACAAAACCATTGCCATACATTAAAAATATTAGTAATTCTTGCTAATTATCAAATGTCAGTGTTTCTAGTTGTTCCAGAAATAACCTTTTTTGTGGTTTAGATCAGGATTTAAATAGTGTCTACTTGCTAAGTGCTCTGTCACTCTTAGTTTTTTTCATTTTGAAGTTATTTGTTGAAGAAAATAGGTTGTTTATCCCAGAGTCTGGATCTTGCTGATCATATCCCATCGTTTATTAACAGGCTCTTCTCTTGTCTTGTTTTTTTCTGGAAATTGGTTTTTGGATCTAGAGATCAGCTTTAGGTCTGACTTCATATGTGGGGTCTCCTCCTGTCAAAAGACACATAATGTCAGAATGCCATTCTCTCTGTGATGTTAGCTGCTTTTGATGACACTGGACTAGATCTATTCATTCATTAGGAGTTGCAGCATGAGGATATTTTAATTTTATTATATACTAGCCAGAATGCTCAAAGGATTTTTATAATAAATAAGATAGTACTGGCACATAGTAGGCACTCAATACAGTGTGTATTGAATGGGTTAATTTCCATGTCCCCTGCGACATGGGAAATCATTAGAAACCTTGCTTGCTTAAGAGCCATCTCTTTTCCTCCTATAATCATTATCCTTCTGTTTTGCATCACACATCTCTAACTGATTACTTCAGTTGCATTATATTTATCACTTGTAATATCTTCTGGTGCTTGGTACCAATTTTTAAATGCAGCTGTTTTCAAACATAGGTTGGATTTATCTAGTGATTGTCTTTTCTCAGTCTTGTGCTAACTTACCTTGACATTCTTAACAGATTAGAAGAGCAGAGGCATTGGAGGACAGGAAAGCTAAGGAGGCCCTGAGCTGTGTTCCATCTAAGGGACAGCACCAAGCATTCTCAGATGATTAAAGAGTCTTTGCAGTTGACTGAGCCTGTGACATGCTGTCCTTGCAAAGGCTTCCAAAAGAGACATGTGACAATCTTACTAGACTCAAAGCTCAGCCTAGTTTGTATCAAAACAATCTTGCCTTTCATCTCCCATTTTATTGCACCTACTAAACAGTAAATTAAAAAGAGTCTCTGTAAATACCAGCTTGATTTTTGCCCTTGACACGGTGTATATAAAATACCTAGGCATGGGTAGATTTGAAAACACTGTGGACTTTTATCTTTGTTTTTCTGACAATACAGAGTACATCATTACAGTAAATGTTTTCAGTGTTAAAAATGTTTCACAGGCATTGTAATCATGACACACAGTATCCAGTTCTTATATTTAAGATATAAGAGGTAATATATGCTCTTTGCTGCTGAATATTTTGGTTTTTACTGACACACATGGAAAGCAACATAACAAACGTACATTCCTGCTACATTCAGAGCACGTAGCGTTAAGCACAAAGTAAAACAAGCCTTTGGTGAGCTTGTCTTGTATATGATAGGAGGAACATAGCTGTAACTCGAGGTAGATCTGGTGCTGGGTACCAGTTTTGAAATGCAGCTGTTTTCAATCATATTTGGGATCTATCTACAGAGGAACACTGATAACACGCTTGGGCTTTCAGAGGGGAGACTTCTTCCCTACAGTTTGTTGAATTATTAGTCAATTTTCATGGAGGTGAGAGTTGAGCTAGGCTTGGAAAAATCAGTAGGGTTTGAAAAGATAGTGAGTATGTTCTAGAAGAAGCAGCATGAACAAAAAGATATCAGGGCTTACATCTTCAGAGCACATTTAGTGGTAATTAAGGAATTACCATTTGACAAGCCTGGGAGGTGACTTTAAGCTGGTATTAAATAACAAAAAGATGATGGATGGGGCCTAGGGATGAAGACCTTCAACGTCAAATTGAAGCATTGGCACCAAGCAATGGAGAGAGATTGAAGGCTTTGAGCAGGGGCATGAGGTGACCCAGTCAAGCACCAGTGTCAGGGATGGATCTAAGAAGGAAAAAATGGAAATTGAAATCAAATCATTAACATTAGAGAAAAGGAACATTTTGATAATAGAAACTGTAGGATTGGGCAACTCAATAAAAGGAAAAGGGCCCATGGAATCTTAAATCTACATTAGAATGGTTTCAAATAAAAGAGGGAAGAGACAGTCCAGGCGCGGTGGCTCACGCCCGTAATCCTAGCACTCTGACAGGCTGAGGCGGGCGGATTGCTCGAGGTCAGGAGTTCGAAACCAGCCTGAGCAAGAGCGAGACCCCGTCTCTACTATAAAAATAGAAAGAAATTAATTGGCCAACTAATATATATAGAAAAAAAATGAGCCGGGCATGGTGGCGCATGCCTGTAGTCCTAGCTACTCGGGAGGCTGAGGCAGGAGGATCGCTTGAGCCCAGGAGTTTGAGGTTGCTATGAGCTAGGCTGACGCCACGGCACTCACTCTAGCCTGGGCAACAGAGTGAGACTCTGTCTCAGAAAAAAAAAAAAAAGAGGGAAGAGAGGAGAAAGAACTTCTTTGGGGTGAGATAAGAATTCAGGGTTGCAGCATGACCACGTATGGAAGTTTAGAGATGTCTGGAAGGAAACATATTGGGCTGCAGCTTAGAAATGAGATCAGGATAAAGATAACAATTTAAGAATTGTCTGTAGAAAGATGGTAGTTGGAATCTGTCTCTAAAAAATTCTTAAATCTGACCACTTCTCCCTCAAACTCCCCTGCCGCCCCCAGCCCTAGGTCAAGTATACATGTCTGACCCAGCCTGTTGAAATTCTCCCCGATCAAAAGCCAGTACTCCTTGTGGGGTCTCCTGCAGCACCTTCATTCCCCCCTCCTCAGGCCTTATTACAATCTGTAGTTCATGCTTGTTTAATACTGAGGACAGTGTAGTTGTCTGTTTAATTTACTCCTGAAGATCCAACAACTTCCACAGTGCCTGGCATAGGATAGACACTTAAACATTTTTTTTTTCCCCAGCAAAAGAGTCCATGAATGTAACTACTAAAAAGTAGAGAAAGAGGCCAGGCGCGGTGGCTCACTCCTGTAATCCTAGCTCTCTGGGAGGCCAAGGCGGGTGGATCATTTGAGTTCAGGAGTTCGAAACCAACCTGAGCAAGAGCGAAACCCCGTCTCTACTATAAATAGAAAGAAATTAATTGGCCAATTAATATACATAGAAAAAATTAGCCGAGCATGGTGGCACATGCCTGTAGTCCCAGCTACTCGGGAGGCTGAGGCAGGAAGATTGCTTGAGCCCAGGAGTTTGAGGTTGCTGTGAGCTAGGCTGACGCCATGGCATTCACTCTAGCCTGGGCAACAAAGTGAGACTCTGTCTCCAAAAAAAAAAAAAAAAAAAGTAGAGAAAGAAAAGAGTTGAAGAGAGAACTTTGGTGAACACCTTTAGGACACAGAAGAAAGAGTGGGAAAGCCAAATAGAAAACCAAAGACCCAAGAGAAGGCAGGCAGGAAGCTGAGGCAGAGGGGAGATTCGGGTGGGATAGTCCTAGGGATGAACCCTGCAGGTGAGGAGGAACGACAAGAACAGATGACATTAATTGGGTGCTTCCTGTATGCCTAAGACCTGACACAGATCAACTCTGTCAATCTTCACAATAATTCTGTTGGTAGGAATTCTTATGGAGAGATAACACAGGTGAGGGTAGATACCAGAAATGTTAGGTTCTTTGTCCAAGGACAAACAGTGGAGGAGCTATGAGTCAAACCAGGCCACCTGGCTCCAGGGCAGAGTCTTGACTGCCTTGGGGCTACTCCAGCTCCTCAGAGTCAGTTTGCAGTGGGCTAAGGAATGTGATGTTAAAGATATGAAAGGAAGGCCCAGCGCGGTGGCTCATGCCTGTAATTCTAGCACTCTGGGAGGCCGAGGCCAGCGGATTGCTCAAGGTCAGGAGTTCGAAACCAGCCTGAGCAAGAGCGAGACCTCATATCTACTATAAATAGAAAGAAATTAATTGGACAACTAATATACATATATATAGAAAAAATTAGCCGGGCATGGTGGTGCATGCCTGTAGTCCCAGCTACTCGGGAGGCTGAGGCAGCAGGATTGCTTGAGCCCAGGGGTTTAAGGTTGCTGTGAGCTAGGCTGATGCCATGGCACTCACTCTAGCCTGGGCAACAAAGCAAGACTATGTCTCAAAAAAAAAAGATATAAAAGGAAAAGGAGGACCAGCCACTCTTTATGACCTTTGGCCATGAAGAAAGAACAGCAGTACCTACCATTCTGAGTTACAATATCTCCACATTAGGCCCCCAAACCCACAGAAGCTAGAAGAGCATTCCTCATGCATCATCGCTGGCCATGAGAACCAAACAAATATGCTCTTATTTCAGGAACAGATAGTTTTGGTCACGTCTTCAGGGTACTCTACCAGCTGCTATGACATTGACTTTTTTACTATATTCCGATGTTATTATTGACTTAAAATAGTCCTTGAGAGAGAAGAAAAAGAAAATCTGACTTTGGCAATAAAAAGCATTGCATTATTCCAACTCGCTTTCAGTTTTAAATAGTTCTGTGAATCATTCCTGTTTCCTTTTTTTTTTTTTAAGTGGGAAAGTAAAGTCCTGCCCAAGCTAGATGGAAAGGCAGCTGTGTTTGCATTGTAACCTGCATTTTGAATAGCAAATGCACAGGTACAGAATCCACCAGCAACAGCGAGGTCAGGCAAACATTCCAGAAACAATTGTAGACCTGAGTGACAAACTAGGCCAACTGGTGTCATGCAACAGAATGTCGCTCAATCTTAAAGCTCACACGTGTTAAGGTTATGGAAGATTTATCAGTTTCTTTAATTAAAGGACTGGGATGATATGAATCACAGAATTATTTTTTTCCTAATTGATGCAAATCATAAAAACACATGACAAAAATCTGTTCCCAGAATTTTTCATTGCAGAAGTTTTAAAATTTGATTTAAAATATATGCATATATATTTATCTTTTTGTTCCTTTACATTTTTTAATGGGTGGTAATTTTGCCTAACCCATACTCTAACTATACTGATCAATTTTCACAGTAGGGACAGAGTTTCTATTGTTTTAAGCCTTTCACTCTGAGGCTAGGAGCCTGGGCCACCGGAGGACAACTCGGTACCCAGTCGCCTGCTTTTCTCAAGCAGTAGCTAGCAGCAGGGTGGAGAAAATCATGATTTTTAGTGTTTTTTCACCAGTGTTTCACCATCCTCCATGACACTGGGCATGGAATCTGCATTTGTAGAGCCATAGGGTTCTGTATCTCAGAGCCTCAGGTGACTCTCCCAGAGGTTTCTAGGTGGAGGCCTCGCCAAATTATTTTTCCCAGAAGTCGGTCCTAGAGCCTTTTACAATAACCATTCTTTAAAGTATTACCTCCCCTTCCATCACAGTTACTTCCAAAAAGGTTGCACCGTTCACCAAGCTTTCAAGAATACTTTTGTGGAGCTGGCCTTTGTGAGAGCTGTAAAGTGCC